>JAQQPU010009942.1:16014-26907 GCA_029168905.1 Artemia sp. Kazakhstan ARC1039 | reverse complement strand
CCCCGCCGATTATGTAAATCAAGTTCTCAGGTTAGGTTAGCCTAAAGATCAAAGAAACCATAATGTTTCTTAATTCCCCCTTCGTGAATCAATAATTCCCCCACCGATTATGTAAATCAATTTCTCAGGTTAGGTTAGCCAAACAATCTCATAACATTCGCGTCGAGCATGTACATTCTCACTGACAAAAACCATAAAACAGACATAAATTGCTGTTGGCATCCATAAATGTGAGAAAGTTCCTGTTTTTTCATTCTCACTGACAACGAACCATAAAACAGACATAAATTGCTGTTGACATCCATAAATGTGAGAAAGTTCCTGTTTTTTCATTCTCACTGACAAAAACCATAAAACAGACATAAATTGCTGTTGACATCGATAAATGTTAGAAAGTTCCTGTTTTTTCATTCTCACTGACAAAAACCATAAAACAGACATGAATTGATGTTGACATCCATGAAAAACATCAAATAAATTGACCAACACACATAACCGTCCAAAAAAACATCCATCTAAGTGAGAAAAATCCTGTTTTTTCATTCTCACTGACAACGAACAGACATAAAAACATGCATAAATTATGTAAAAAAGTTGTAGGTGGCAGCACGGTGTTCTCGTCGGAGCTCATGAGGCCTTTCTACTCAAGGCATAACTTAAAACACTTGCCCAGAGGGTTGTGGGGGATTGTCCTCCTAAAAAATATATTTTCCATCTGGAAATCAACTAGCCTACGCTGAAAAAATGGCTATCTCAAAATTCTGATTGGATGTTTTGGGGGAATGATGGGCGTTGGGGGCTAGTTCCCCTCCAATCACTTTCGACTATTAAAAACGGTACTAGCCGTTTGAATTTCAAATCGAATGAGCCTGTTTTGAAGTTTCTACGACAACACATTTTATAAAATCCTTATATGCCCCCAGGGCATAACTTAAAACCCTTTCCCTGAGAGGTTGTGGGGGAGTGTTCTCCTCAAAAACCTATTTTCTATCTGAAAATCAAATACGTTGAACAAAATGGCTATTCCACAATTTTGATTGGATGTGTTTGGGGGAAAGATGGGTGTGTGGGGGGGCCTATTTGCCCTCCAATCACTTCAACTATTAAAAAGTGCACTAGCCCCATAATTTCCAATCGAATGAGGCTTTTCTGAAGTTTTTAAGACAACGCCTTCTATAAAAACCTTATATGCCCCCAGGGCATAACTTAAAACCCTTGCTCTGAGGGTTGTGAGGAAGTCTCCTCCTCAAAAACACATTTTCTATCTTGAAATCAACTACGCTGAACAAATCGCTATCTCAAAATTTCGATTGGATGTGTTTGGGGGAATGATTGGCGAGAGGGGCGGGGGGCTTGTTGCCCTTCAATCACTTTTGACTATTAAAAGGGCACTAGAACTCTTGATTTCCAATCGAATGAACCCCTTTTAAAGTCTCTACGATGACCCATTCTATATGAAGTGCCCTGCTTTAAATAAAAAAATAATAAACTGTATATTGTGACAACATTGATCTTAAATGTCCTCGGGCATAACTTAAAACCCTTGCCCCGAGGGTTATGGGAGTGTCCTCCTCAAAAAGATATTCTCTATCTGGAAATCAACTACGCTGAACAAAATGGCTATCTCACAATTTTGATTGGATGTGTTTGGGGGAATGATGGTCGGGGGGGGGGGGGCTAGTTGCCCTCCAATCACTTTCGACTATTAAAAAGGGCACTTGCCACTCCAATTTCCAGTCGATTGAGCCCTTTTCGAAGTTTTTACGACAATTCCTTCGATACGAAGTACCCAGGTATGGAGAAAAAAACAAAAAAAACACATTTTGCCGACATCGTTCTTTACTTAGGCAGCGCTGGCGCGGTGCCTATGATTTTTGCTCATTTTGAGTTTGGCTCGGCTATTTGTTGTAATTTCTGTTCGTTTTGAGCTTCATTCACTTATTGATAGTGCTTTGTGGTAGTTTTCCACTTGGAAGATTATTTGACTCTATTTCAGCTCAATTTTGGCTTAATGGAGCTCTTTACTTTTCTTTGAAAAACTTAATTATGGAAAAAGTAGCAATAGCAGCAAACCCAAAGGTTCCAACTTCATACACCCTGTCGTTCTCAATATATTGCGGATGTGTCTTATTGACAATCATACACACAATGCCTTTTCATTTAGTTTAAAGCAACATTTAGTTTGAAAACATAATGGTCCAATTGAATAATTGTGGGGGGAGATGGACATGCCCAATATTCCTAGAGACAAGGAATCGTTCTTCTGTCCTGCACATAATGGCTGTGTCCAAATTTTGACTGGATGCGTTCGGAAAATGAGTGAGTTTGAGGGAAGGGTTGCTTGCCCTCCAATCTCTTTTTACTCGTAAAAAGGGCACTAGAACTTTTAGTTTTGAATCAAATTGGCTTCTTTAAAAGTTTCAATGACATTTATGGCTATTATACAGTGGTGTTGCTTATGATATTGCTTATTTACCCTTCTGAAAACCTACAAGCATACAGTTTTTTTTGTTTAATTGAAACTCCTCCTAAACCTTCCCTAAAAATTTCACCTTATTACCCTTAGCGTCATTAGTCTTACCGTCTTAGCTTCTGGCTAGTTAAAAATCCCCCACAACTTACCCTTAAAGGTCTAACTTAAAAGGTTAAACAGTTAAGATCTATCTATTCTTTTAAAAAGGATTAATCCCAGTTTTGAACTAGTTGTCGGTAAAGGATTTTATTCTGATTTAATTAGACACTGAATTCTTTCAGTAGTTACGAAATAGTGAGAACGGTTTTACGTCTTATAAACTATTTAAATATTTATTCAGTATCTGTAACCTAGTGGAATGTGTGACGTCACTGGATAAATTGAATTGACTGGAGTTTTCTGACCAATGCATTAATTGAACTTTTGGCTTTCTTAAATTGAGTTAATTTCATAAGATATCCAAGTGCGGTATGCCAGTTTGGCAATAATAAGGATTATTATTCATCATTAGGATTATTATTAGCCATTCTGTTCTCATTGAGTGAACATCGAAAGTGGATTATAGCTATTTATGACAGAAACTAAGGAATAAAAGTTGACTGGAACGAGGTCGAGGCCGAAGGCCTCGACCGAGTCCGTTGATTTTGAATTGAAGTTATCAAGTATTTTACAATAGGTTTTTAAATTACATTTCAACGCTTGACTAATTGCATCTGTGTTACCTGTTTGTGGATATTTGCCAAGTGAAATTAAGGCAATCAGAGTACCATTTGTCATGGAATAAACTAAAGATTTCACTTCGCGGATTTTGTAGTATTTAAAGATTTCATACGTCAGTCAGTGGTCATTCGACAAATTTGTTAATTTATTCGGAGAAAAACTGGACGAAGTAATTGCGTCTCAGGTGGAGTTTTCCAGCAAACTAGACTCAATTTTGGCGGAAGTTGTGTCGTTAAAAAGTGATGCAACAACCCGTGATTCACGAATAGTTGAACTAGAATCTACACTAGAGGAGCAGAAGCTTAAATCTGAAGCTCTAGAGAAACGATTGCTTGCTTTTGAAGTAAAAGACCGAAAGCATAACTTGTTGGTTCACGGATTACCGGAAAAAAAATCTAATGAAACGCCTGAAGCTAATGTGAAAAACCTTTTTGCGAATAAGCTAGGAATCGATGAGCCAGTAATGATAACGAAGTGCTATCGCATTACTTCTCCTTCGGCAAATATTACTGACTCCCGCCAACGCAAAAGTAAGCAAAAGCAAGTGAAGCCTTGGCTTGTATCGTTAGGGTCCGAAAATGAGATCCAAGCTATAATGTCAAGCTACAATGTCAAACGTCGGTAAACTTAAGGCCAGTGGTATCGTTATTTGCACAGACTTGCCACCTGAACTGAATATCCGAAGAAGTGAGCTATTGGCCAAAGCACGTGAGATGAATAACGTCTTCTCGGGTTCGTCAAAAAGGCATAGACATATGGCTGGAAATTAAAGGATCTGCTTCGTCTTCGTGGTCTAGCGTCCAAATTAGTTAATGAATTAGTTGTGACATAGATTTTGATTTATTATTATATTCCGCGAGTGAAAAAAGAGATTGGAATTGATCTTGTCAAAGTGTGTTTTTTGTGCCTTGTCATTATGTGTGATTATTTTCATGTTTTCCTTCTTTTCTGTCTAGCTCTAGTTGTGCAAAAAAAGTTCTCGTTCTGCTCGTTTTTTCACTCCTCGCATGCTGGGAATTATCCGAGGTACCACCTTTTACTCATTAGCCTATCATTTCATATTGATTTTGGTAAGTTTTATGTGCATGATATTATTATGATATAAATTGTTAAATGAGAGAACATCGGACCGGCTCCATGATTTTGATAAAAAACAACTAGACCTAAATGAATTATTTAAATCGGTAGGATCAACTGGCGATGAATCTTCTGATTATTTTATCCAGTCTTTTCCTCGTAGTAAATATATAAATAATGACAAAATCCCTCCATTTAATCAGTTAGAATCCTCCCGTATCGCGTTTTGGAATTGTAGAGGAGTGCTTAGTAGTTTATATTTTCTATCCACATTCCTTTATAGTAATCGTATTGGTATTCTGGGACTATGTGAGACTTTTCTTAGTGATGGTAATAGTTCTTTGGTTGGTGTATCTGGGTACAGGATAGTTACTAGAAACAGGTCTACCCGTTGGAAAGGTGGACTTGCCGTGTTTATTGACCAGAATCTCCCTATCCGTAAAATTACAGATTTTAATGATTTGTATCAAGAGATGGAGTTTGAATTTTTAATGGTTGAGATCAAGTCTCGTAAGGAGAAGCTACTCCTATGCTTATTTTATTGACCACCGGGATCAAGTGCGTCAAATTTTATTTGTAAGTTGAATGATCTAGCACAACGGATGAATTTTAAGAACCATAAAGTGGTTTTTATGGGTGATTTTAATATAGATTTGGGACTGGTGAGTTCGGAGACCCAAGAATTAAGATCTCTACTTGTAGAGTAACTAACTACTTGCTTTTCTGCCGGATTGGTTCCAACAACAAGAATACCAACACGTATTAGTGAACAGTCGGCATCAGTTATTGACAACATTTTTACGAATTTCAATCTACATTCGAGTTATGTCGTATTAACTGACGAATCGGATCACTCTATGTTACTTGGTGAATTTTTGATAAATAGACTGAAATCTAACCCGAATATAAAAGTAAGAAGGACTATTGATGATAAATCATTACAAAATTTGAGAGCTAAATTGACTTGAAGCGACTGGACTTCAGTTTATGAAGAAACCAACCCAGATGCAATAGCTACCCTATTTATTGAGAAATTCTCTTCTGCCCTTGACTCTGCCTGCCCCTTTTCGAAAAAGGGCTCCAGGTATGCAACCCCGAAAAAGCCTTGGATCACCCAGGGCTTACTAACCAGTATTGAACACAAAAATATGCTATTCAGGCAATATATTGATAATCCTGATGTACATGGTACGCAATTCAAGAATTATAAAAACACTCTGACAACCCTGCTCAGGAAAGTTAAACAGGCTTACTACCATAAGCAGTTTCAAGAAGCAGAAGGATCGCCAAAGAAGACATGGACACTGATAAATGAATGCCCGAATAAACAAAAAACTAATACGTTTCCTGAGACCATAACCAAGCCTGATCGAACATCTTCAACATCCCAACAAGAAGTAGCCAACACGTTAAATGAATTTTTTTTGCATGCATTGGAGAAGCAACCTTAGAGGAAGCTTATGGCCTTTCAACTGTCGTCACGGATAATTACAAAAAATACGTACCTTCGCCGTCTTGCTCCTCTATGTTTCTGTCGCCAGTCACTTAAGACGAACTGCTGAAGATTGTTCAAGCCATGAAAAACGGTCACTCCGAAGGTCCAGATGGGTCGTCAAATTACCACATAAAGAAGACCATCGATTGCTATGTCGGCGTTATCGCACACATCGTCAATTCTTCATTTAAAGATGGCATCTTTCCTACTGTCTTCAAGTCGGCGAAGGTTATACCCCTCCACAAAGGTAGCGACCCCAAGCTGCCTTCAAACTACCGCCCTATCTCTATTCTCTCTGCTTTTTCAAAAATTATGGAGCGTTGCATCTACAACAGACTGATGAATTATCTGACTAGGTCTAACTTCTTCAACAAGTATCAGTTTGGATTTAGGCATGGGCACTCAACCGAACACTCTATAATGGTTTTGCTACAACTTTTGAATGATGCGATGGACCGTGATGTGATACCAGCTACAATATTTGTGGATGTAGAAAAAGCGTTTGACACGATTTGTCATATGATTCTTCTGGATAAGCTTGACAACTGCGGTATAAGAGGTAATGCTCTCTTACTCATCCAGTCTTACCTCAGTGGTCGGAATCAATTTGTAGATGGAGGTGCAGTAAGATCGGTAAAAACGCCATGTTCTGAAAAGGTAGGAGTACCACAAGGTTCAATTCTTGGACCACTACTATTTTTAATGTTCGCCAATGACCTTCTGGACGCTGTCACCAATGATGGACTTGCTGTACTATTTGCAGACGACACGGCTAATTCTGTCACAGGTTCAGATGAATCATCCGTCAGAGAAAACCTCTGTTTTGGTCTAAAGAAGCTATTGCAGTGGTTTGCTGACAACCTCATGTTGTTAAACTCTTCGAAGACCCATTTTATCATCTTATCTCGAATTTCACATGCCGTACCGTCGATTTCCCAAATATCTGTCTGTTTTAACGGAGAACTAGTTACCATTGCCAGGAAGGAGTCTTGTAAGTATCTAGGGCTAACAGTTGATGAAAATTTATCTTGGAAACTTCATCTTGATAGGCTAAGGATGCAGCTAGGAAGGAATGTGGGGTTACTGCGGTATCTAAAATTCCACCTCCCTTTCCCTGCTCTTAAGTCACTTTTTTATTCTCTAATCCATTCTTATTTTAATTATTGTCCGGTTGCTTATTTAAATACTTTCAAATCTCTAATTAAGCCCCTTCAACGTCTTCAAAATAATGCCCTTCGTACGTTAAAAGCACTCCTTCCTTCCCCATCTTCCCTCCCCGATAAATCCCCTACTAAGAGCCTTTATACATTTTTAAGAATATTGCCAGTTGATCTAGTGTCCTTGAAAAGGACAAATTCTGTCCTTTTCAGACTAAAACAAATAAAAGAATTAATACCATTGGCTTTAAAATCTAGTAACTTCTCTTTAGTTTCTTTGGTCCAGAATAATTATTGTTTAAGAAGAAGTTCAGCCAAATTACCTTGCCCTAGAATCCGAACTGAAAGATCCAGATTTTCTCCTAATAATTCAATAATAAAGTTCTGGAATATTTTTGAAAGTAATATAGATTCGCGTTTTTCTATTCCAGTTTCTAAAGCTAAATTCAAACTATATCTAATAAGTAATTATGGATAACTATTCATTTATTTGAAATCATGTTGAACGGTGCTATTGTTGATAAATATTTAACTATGTGATAATTTATTGATTTGAGGTGTGGGCTGTGGTTCAGTTTGGTGTCTCATTTTCTTCCCAGTATGTCTAGTGTATTATTATTTCTTTTCATCATTTGTTATTATTATTATTATTTCTTTTATTTTTTTTTTAGGGTGCCTGTTTTCGAGTATAACTCACTGTGTAGGCACCCTCTGTAAATATTTTGTTTTCCATTGATTCATATTGTAAAAGTGTTATTTTTTCTTGTAGTGATTTAATGAGAAATTAAATGAACTTGAACTTGAACTTAATAATATAAGCTGTTCTTCAGATATTTCTTTGTCACGTTTTTGAAAGCCCACATGCCCATAGTTTATTTTGATTTATTTTAACATACGCATAAATATTTCTTGAAAGCTTCAATCTTTAGCTTGCGCAGTAGCAATAGTTGTACAAGAATTAGTCGCAGTAGGCTATACGTATAGCACCTTTTGTTTCTTCAACATCCCCTTTAACACACACTGAATGTTTCCGCTTAATGCCATCAACCGTTTCTGAAGCATTTTTGTCATGAGTGATGCGTCCGCTTGAAAACCTGCGTGGGCATAGTGTGTTTTGAATTAGTTTCTTGCACTTTCTATAAATGTCAAATTTTTTGCCTTAATACCCTTAGTTTTAATAGCGGTAATAGCAGTAGTAGCAGTGGAATGAATAGTATTAGTCTAAGTTTTAGTGGCAGTAGTAGTAATAGAAATAGTAATAATAGTAACAATAGCAGTAGCATGAGGAGATGCAGTAGTATTAGGTTGCAAATATTTTCTTTTGGTTAGTTCAACACCCCTCGCAACAAGCCCTGTTAGTTTCAACTTCACAAACGAAACTGTTCCTAAGATATTTCTGTTACACCCTTTTGACAACCTGTATAAAGACGGGGTGTTGTGATTCAGTTCACCTTCCCCCTCAAAATTCCTTAATAATTTCACCTTCATACCCTTAGGCATAGTTGTAATAGTAGTCACAGTTATAGTATTGATATTGCTATAATAGTATTGAATAGTGGAACTACTACTAGCAGCACTAGTATTAACATATTGGCTTTTGGTCAGTAGTAGGATGTTTTGATTTAGTTCAACACTTTTCTTAACATTCTCTGAAAGGTTCACCTGAATGCCCTTCGTCTTTTTGGAAAGTAAAGTTCAAACATGCAAATCTTTCTCAATAACAAATACTATGTGTAAATAATGAACGAATTGCCTAATTTACCGCCCTTGTCCTGAGCACTGTGGGGAGGTTGACATCCCCAAAATTATAGTTACTAGACATTTCAACAATGCTTAACAGAATCGCTGTCTTAAAATTTTGATCGTATGTGTTTTCGGGAATGATAGGCTAATTACCCTCCATCCACTTTTGACTTAAAAAGGGTACTAGAACTTCCGACTTCCAATCAAATGAGCTCCGTTTGATCCAAAGCTTATACCCCCCGGGACATAGCTTATAACCCTTGCTCCATTACGTTTGACTTGTAAAAGGGACCTAGAACTATACATTTTCAATCAAATGAGCCTCTTCTAAAGCTACGTGACCACCCCTTCCATAAAAACTTTATATGCCCCTGGTGCAAAACTTACAACCCTTATCTCCAGACTCTGGGGGATTCTTTCAACCCCAAAAGCCTTGTTGTATGATCTCTGGACTATTTTTGAACAAATAGCTGTCTCAAAATTCCTATAAGATGAATTTGGGGAAATTACGACGGGGGTAGGCTTCCCTATCGATCACTTTGACTCTTAAAAAGGGCAATAGAATATCTGATATCTAATCCAAAGAGCCCACTACGGAGTTAATACGACAAACCTGGGGGATTATCATCCTTAAAGACATAATTTCAGGACCTTTTAACTATGCTGAACAAAATCGCTATCTTAAAATTTGATTGGATGTGTTTGGGAAAATGGTGGGCATGATAGGGGGGAGGGGGTTGGTTTCCCTCCAATCACTTTCAACTATTAAAAAGGGCAATAACCCTTTCAATTTTCAAATGAATGAGCCCTATTCGAAGTTTCTACGACAAAAATGGCCATCGCAAAACTTCTAGTAGATGTATATAAGAAAAAATCGAGGTGTGTGTCTGTGTGTGTTTGGGGGCTCATCCGCCCTCCGATCACTTTGAATCTTAAAAAGGGCACTAAAACTTCTTATTAACAATCTAATGAGCCCCCTCCGAAGTTCCTACGACCACCCTTTCTATACGAACCTTATTATAGTCTTTAAATAATCTTTAAATTTGCACTTTACTGAAAAAAATATAAATGTTTTTACTTTTATAACTTTGATAAATCAAATAATATTAACATTTTGATTACTAATTATCAGTATATTAAACTGAAAATGCACATTCATTTGTATTTTGTTCAGTAAAGTGCAAATTATGTTCTGGCCTTGGGAAGGCATAGGGGTTTTGGACCCAACTTATGTTAATTTCTGCTCGTTTTGAGTTTGACTCGGTTATTTATTGTAATTTATGTTCGTTTTGGGTTTCATTTATTTATCGATGCTGATTTGTGGTAGTTTCACGCTTGGTAGATTATTTGATTTTACTTTTTGCTCATTTTTGGTTTAACGGAGTTCTTTACTTTTTTTTTGAAAAACTTATTTTGTGGAAAAAGTTTTTTTTAAATTAATTTCTGTTCATTTTATATTGACATGGTCTTTTCAGGGAAAAAGAAAATAATCCTTTAAATCTTTTCGTTTTTTAAAGACTTCATAGTTTGGCCTGCTATTTGTATGCTGGAGAAAACTTTTCAGCAATTTTTAACAGCATACACCCTTTAAGAGAAATGGACACGAATAGTAATGTTTAATTTAGTTTTATAACTCCTCTAGTTGACCTGAAATTGAAAACTTGATACAATTCGCAAAAATCTGCTTCATTTCTTTGATAGCTTGGATACACTTACGCTTTTTTGATTTGGTTAAATTTTAAGAGCAGAAGTAGCCCCGAAAGTTTGAACATAATACCCTTAGTCGTTCTTGGGATACTGCTGAGATGTCTTATTGGGAATTAGCAGCAACAAGTGCATTTTGATGTAATCTTAAGGCGACTGTTGGGGTTCCGCCCCTCTTTCTTTTCCTTTCAGATAAATGACCTAGTTTCGTTTCTTTAATTACATTTGCTTATAGTATAATTTCAAAAGACAGGTTAAATTCCCGTTACTAATCGATAGTGGTTTTGCAATATGTAAGCTGTGAAGCAAGGTTATTTTTATATTCCTGGTTGGAAGTCATTGAAAGATAAATCTAAGAGGTAAAATTGGATTTGAATGAGGAGGTAGCTGATTGGCTGGGCCAATTGAGGGTCCACCCACACAAACAGTGCTGTACAAATTATTATTATGTTTTAGTCTGCGTTTGGACCCCAGTCAGGGATATATATATTTTTGTGGTATTTGTGACCCTTTTTGAAGAATAC
>JAQQPU010009942.1:0-16004 GCA_029168905.1 Artemia sp. Kazakhstan ARC1039 | reverse complement strand
CATTTGGGCCGACAAGGGGTTCTCCCCTTCGAGTAAGTGGCATAGCATCCTTTTTTGCGCCATTTTTGCCTTTAAAAGTGGTGACCCCGCACGTACACCCCAATAAGTGGTGCCAGCGGTAGCTAGCACTACGAACATTGGCGGCAGTGGCATAAGCACACACCCCAATAAGTGGTGGCAGCAAGAAAAGGAATTATTAACAGAGTTGATAATAAAAGAATTTTACGCTTTCGAAGAGACAAGGAATTTAGCCTACAAAAGTAGCCTATTGTGGTTACAGAGGCTATATATAAAAAAAAATCGCAAAGAGAAATTTTTATCTGAGCTGTGCTTAGACGGATAATAATAGGTAATAAAATTTAATAATCAATAAATCACGCGAATAATTAACTTGTGAGACAAGGGAGGCTTTGCCCCCACGTAGGACCCACGTAGAATCGACAAATTAAAAGAAAATAATTTTTCATGAAGGAATAAAAAGAAACATTGATAAAAGGATTTTCATTTGAACGAAAGACGTTAAATAAACCTTAAAATAATGGCGGACAAACAAAGAATGCAGACAAGATCTACCGCGGTAAAACAAAAATCGGATTCAGACACACAATTATATGCGACTCCCGCTGGAAATACCCTAAGAAAAACACCATCAGATAGAACCATATATCACTCAACAGGTGAAATAGACATTTCCGGGACATGTGAAGAGGATATCTTCAAACCAAAATCAGTAATAGAGAGATCCCCGGTACGAACCAGAGAAGAAGCGAAAAGTCTAAAACAAGTGCAGAAAGAATTACTCGCAGATAGAGAAATCCGAACAAAAGAAACAGTGGCGATAATACACGAGGAAAAATTATTACAAGAAAGAACGGGTATAACAAAACAAACTCACCCTTCAAAGAAGGTACAAAAAGTAAGAGAGTTACGGGGAGAAGAAAATATTATGCAACGAGTAGACTCAGAAAACGAGTTAAGAGAATATAATAACAGTGAGATTCAGAGTAGGCCAAGTAGCAGGAGTAGTAGAAGCTCAATTTCGAGTAGAAGCTCGCGAAAGAGTACTCAAGTAGATACAACGCAACAAATATTAAATTTCATGAGAGACATAGAGATAGCCAGAGAACGAAAGGAAGAGGCTGATAGGATAGCCAGAGAACGAAAGGAGGAGGAAGATAGAAAAGAGAGAAAGATAGAAAAAGAGAGGATAGATAGAGAACGAAAGGAAGAGGCTGATAGAATAGCCAGAGAACGAAAAAAGGAGAATGATAAAATAGCTAGAGAGAAAGAAGAAAGATATCACCAAGAGTTTAAAAGAACCATGATAGGTCTAATAGAAACCCGCTGGGGAATTCCAGAAAGTGAGATTTTATCACAACTAACTTCTAGGCTGTCAGATAGCCATAATAATTTGTCTAAGAATCAATCGCAAGAAAATGAAAATGACCAGGCATTAAACACTTTTACGAGAAAATATACAACTTCGCTAACTAGGGGAGAAGGTGGACCGGCCCATAAAACAAATGGGGTAGCTGTGCCACCCTGTCGGAAAAACGAAATACTGGATACTCGGGTTCAAAATGTTGATAATCCACAAAAAGGGGATGCGGAAGTAAAAAGACCACAAAATATTGAAAAAAAGACGCGTGAAATTGATTTTTCAGGAAAACTTACAAATAATAGAAAACTTGAGAACACTTTTAATGAATATGAGACGATAACAAGTACAGGCCAAAATGAAACGCTGATTGTACCAGAGAATAAGGAGACGAAATTTATTGTACGCGGTTTTCCTCGGAAAGTTCGAGAAATTTTGGTAGAATATGAAAAACCAAATGTCGGAGTTCAGTTCCGATTTGATAACGAAATATTTGTTTCTGCGGTAAAAATAAAAAAGACTAGAAGAGAGAAAAGAGACATTAAACGGAGCTACAATGAAGTAATACAGACAACGATAGTGGACACTGGAGTCCCAATCAGATTTAACGATGATTTATTATTTTGCGCGAATGACAGAATTGAGAAAAGTAGAGACGAAAAGAGGAATGAAAAGAAGAGACAAAATTGGGAGATTCAGCCTGCAGTGGCGAAAAATAAAAAATTATCTGGGCTGTGCCTAGCTAAAATAAATAATAGGGAGAAAAATAAAAAAATGTTGGATGGGCTTGGCCTTGAAAACATAAATAATAAGGGGGGAAAAGAGGTCAAAGACCCATGGAGAATAAAAGAAGATGGTTACAAAAGAGAGATGAATGACCTAAAACGGATTGGGGGAAAGTTGGGAGATATTGAATGTCGAGTCGGATTGGAAAAGTTTGGAAATGAATCTGAAATTAATATTATCAATTCAAAAGATATGTCGATCCTTTATGAGGGGGAGGAATCCCTTGGGAAAGATCCCCTGCGGGAAGTCGCGAAAGATAGCCCTGTTCCTCAATGCACAACTGATGGACAAGTTGTGATCCCTTTACCGAGATTTTGCCTTTCTGATCTGGAGTCCTTGGGGGATACTATCTCTCAGTCACTTCATACTTCACCCAAACCTTTGTCCAGTAACCCTATTCGTAGCTGTTATTCTTCATGGGAATCGACAATTATTTCCGGCAAATTGTATTCAGTGGGAGATGTATCCAAGTTCCATCTTCAATTAGCTTCAACGCATGAACGCATATTAATTATCCCAGGGGAGGGAACCCAGAAAAAAGGCGATTCATGGTTCGCGAAAAATTTTACTTCATTTCCAGTATCCTTATCGTTTTCACAGGCCTTTGTATTTTCGGCCTTAGATTAATTGAAATTTTGCCAAGGGGCAAATTACTTTTTGATTGAGATGTGGGGTTGTTTCCACAGATGGAAATTAAGAGGCTAGTACAGCCAATTTTTCACGATGGCTGGCATCATCGAATGTGCCAGAAACTGATTATCTGCTCCTCTCAAATGTAAATTCGTGAGAGCGAGAAAATTTGTTGTTTTGAATTGTGCTGCGCACAATCATTACCTACGAATCTTGAAGATTTCAACTTGCAAAATCTAGTGCGGATGCTATGCGATTTAGACCATGGTGGTCCTACAGTAGAGACGTGGCGAGGACGACCGTTCCAGTGCCAAGCGGTGGAAGTAGCAGCACATACACTGGTGGAAGAGAGAAGGCAAATGGACCACGGTAGCGCGTGGGCGGTCATTTATCTTATGGGGGGAGGTGTTGGGGTTCCACCCCTGTTTCTTTTCCTTTCAGATAAATGACCAAGTTTCGTTTCTTTAATTACATTTGCTTATAGTATAATTTCAAAAGACAGGTTAAATTCCCGTTACTAAGTGATAGTGGTTTTGCAATAGGTAAGCTGTGAAGCAAGGTTTATTTTATACTTCCTGGTTGGGAGTCATTGAAAGATAAATCTAAGAGGTAAAATTGGGTTTGAATGAGGAGGTAGCTGATTGGCTGGGCCAATTGACGGTCCACCCACACAAACAGTGCTGTACAAATTATTATTATGTTTTAGTCTGCGTTTGGACCCCAGTCGGGGATATATATATTTTTGTGGTATTTGTGACCCTTTTTGAAGAATACAAGTAAGGTATTTTCTACAAACTGTGTACTATTTTCCGTAACCCAGGCAGGGTAGGAATAGAGCTACAAGGTACCGTCATTATTATATTGACAGGGAGGGTTGTTACCTCCAAGGAGAGAGCAGAGATTTTCTAGCCATAACCCAAGGCGGGTACAGTTGGCTTTGGAAAGTGGCCATTTGACCACTCGATCGCGTTATCATACCCTGGGACAGGGTATACTGTAAATAGGGTAGTACCAAACCCGATATTTGCAGAACCGTTGGGGTAGGAGCGGGAATCTCACTAACAATTGGGCCGACAAGGGGTTCTCCCCTTCGAGTAAGTGGCATAGCAACCTTTTTTGCGCCATTTTTGCCTTTAAAAGTGGTGACCCCGCACATACACCCCAATAAGTGGTGTCAGCGGTAGCAAGCACTACGAACAGCGACATTTAGTTTTTAAACATAATGGGCAAATGGGAGGGTGGGCGTGCGTGGGGGATTAGTTGCCCTCCAAACACTTTCGACTATTAAAAAGGGCATCAGCCCTTTCTATTTTCAATCGAATGACCCCTTCTCAAAGTTTCTACGACAACTCCTTCGATACGAAGTGCCCTGGTCTAAATATTAACAACAAAAAATAATAATATATTATACTGACATCAATCTTTACTATAAAAATGTCAAGCCTTCCAATCACTTTCGACTATTTAAAAGGGCACTAGGCTTTTTGATTTCCAATCGAATGAGCCCTTTTTGAGTTTCTAAGACAGCGCTTTCTATAAACACCTTAAATGCGCCCAGGGCATGAATTACAACCCTTACTCTAAGGGCTGTTAGGGTGGTTGTCATCTTCTAAGACCTAATTTCCAGAACTTTCAACTACTTTAAACAAAATGGCTGTCTCAAAATTTTGATTGAATGTGTTTGGGGAAATGATGGGCGTGTGAGTGGTGTTAGTCGCTCTCCAATCACCTTCAACTATTAAAAAGGCACTAGCCCTTTCAATTTCCAATCAAATGGGCCCTTTTAAAGTTACTACGACAACACTTTCAATAAAAACCTTATAAGTTTCCAGGGCATAACTTACAACCCTTGCCCTGAGGGCTGGAGGGGTTGTCATCCTCAAAGACCAAATTTCCAGAACTTCCTACTGCGTTGAACAAAATAACTATCTGAAAATTTTGATTGGATCTGTTTGGGGAATGATGGGCGTGAGAGGGGGGTTACTTACCATCCAATAACTTTCGACTATTAAAAAAGACACAAGCCCTCTGAATTTTCAATTGAATGAGCCCCTTTTGAAGTTTTTACGACAACTTTAACTATAAAAACCTTGTATGCCCCCAGGACATAACTTACAACCTTTGCCTTGGGGGCTCTGGGGGGCTTTTCATCCTTAAATACAGAATTTCCAGAACTTTCAACTACGTTGAACAAAATGGCTATCTCTAAACTTTGATTGAGTGTTTTTGGGAAAATGGTGAGCGTGAGATGGGGGTTAATTACTCTCCATTCACTTTCGACTATTAAAAAGGGTAATTTCAATTTCCAATCAAATGAGCCCTTTTTGAAGTTTCTACAACAACTTTCTATATAAACCTTATATGCCTCCAGGACATAACTTACAACCCTTGCGCTGAGGGCTTTGATGGGGTTATCATCCTAAAAGATCGAATTTCCAGAACTTTCAACTACGTTGAAAAAAGTGAATATCTAAAAAATATGATTGAATTTGTTTGGGAAAATGGTGGGCGTGAGAGGGGGGTTAGTTGCCCTTCAATCACTTCCTTCTATTAAAAAGAGCACTAGCCCTTTCAATTTCCAATTGAATGAGCCTTTTTTGAGGTTTCTACAACATCTCTTTCTATAAAACCCTTATATGTCCCAGGGCGAAAACTTACAACCCTTGCCCCGAGGGGTTGTGGGGGGGGGAGGGGTTTTCATCCTTAAATACCTAATTTCCAAAAATTTTCAACTACGTTGAATAAAATGGCTATCTAAAAATTTTGATTGTATGTGTTTGAGGAAAAGGTGGGCGTAAGAGGGGTTTTAGTTGCCCTCAAATCACTTTCGACTGTTAAAAAGGGCACTAGCCCTTTGAATTTCCAATCGGAGCCCTTTTTCAAGTTTTTAAGACAAAGATTTCACTACAGATTGTATGCCTCCAGGGCAAAACTTATAACCTTTGCCCTGAAGACTGTGGGGGGAGTGTCCTCCTCAAAGGTATAATATCCTGAATTTTAATCTGCGTGGAACAAAATAGCTCTCTCAAAATTTTGATTGGATGTGTTTGGGCAAATGGTGGGCGTGGAAGGGGTGTTAGGTGCCTTCCAATTACTTTCGACTATTAAAAAGGGCACTTGCATTTCAATTTCAAATCGAATGAGCCATTTTTGAAGTTTCTACGACAACGCGTTCTATAAAAACCTTATATGCCCCCAGGGCATAACTTACAACCCTTGCCCTGAGGGCTATGGGGGGGGGGGTTTCATCCTCAAATGCCTAAATTCCAGAACTTTCAACTACATTGAAGAAAATGAATATCTTAAAATTTTGATTGGATGTTTTTGGGGAAAAGGTGGGTGTGAGAGGGGTGTTAGTTCCCCTCCAATCACTTTCGACTATTGAAAAGGGCACTAGCCCTTTGAATTTCCAACAGAATGATCCTTTTTTGATGTTTCTACGACAACGCTTTCTATGGAAAAAACCTTATATGTCCCCAGGGTATAACTTACAACCCTTGCCCTGAGGGCTGTGGGGGATTGTCCTACTCAAAACATAATTTTTATTTGGAAATCAATTACGCTGAACAAAATGGTTATCTCAAAATTTTGATTGGATGTGTTTCGAGAAATGGTGGGCGTAGAAGGGGACTTAGTTGCCTTCCAATCACTTTCGACTATTAAAAAGGACACAAGCCACTCCAATTTCCAATTGAATGAGCCCTTTTCGAAGTTTCTAGGACAACTTCTTCGACACAAAGTGCCCTGGTCTAAAGGAAAAAATAATAAATGATACATTATGCCAACATCGTTCTTATATGCCCCCAGGGCATAACTTAAAACCTTCTCCCTGACGGTTGTGGGGGAGTGTCCTCCTCAAAAATATATTTTATATCTAGAAATCAACTACGTTGACAAAATGGCTATCTCAAAATTTTGATTGGATGTGTTTGGGGAAATGGTGGGCGTGGAAGGGGTGTTAGTTTCCTTCCAATCACTTTCGACTATTAAAAAGGGCACAAGCCACTCCAATTTCCAATCGAATTAGCCCTTTTTGAAGTTTCCACGACAACTCCTTCGATAAGAAGTGCCCTGGTATGGAAAAAGAAGAAAACAAAAAATAAATAATATATTGTGCCAACATCGTTCTTTACTTAGGCAACGCTATTGTGCTGCCTGTGATATAGTATTTGTTACTGGGAAGTACGCATACATTTTTTGGGGGATTTTTTTTTTACTGGGGATACTTTCCACAGGGAGAATTTTCTATGGGGTAGGACGGTTCCGGAGGGACAACTTCTTCGATGCGAAATGCCCTTGTCTAAGACAAAAAAAAAACAAAAATTAATAAATAATACATTGTGCCCATTTCACTCTAGGCAGCGCTAATGTGCTGCCTATGATTCCAAATGTATAGGATTTTTAAGTTTAGTGTTACCCATCAAAAGCTACGAGCCTGAGATATTTGCCTGATTTCCGAAAAAAGGGAAAACAACCCCTATAAAGTCAAAGAATCACACCAGCTTCAGTGTATCAATAAACCCTACTGTAGAGGTTTCAAACTCATATCTGAAAAAAAATTGGAATTTCGTTTTTTTTTCTAGAAGAAAGATCACATATACGTGTTTATTTGGGGGTAGGGTTGAATTTTTATGCTGGGGGTACTTTACACAGGGAGAATTTTCTATGGGATAGGACGTTTCCATGGGGTAAACTTTTCAGGGGAAATTTTACACGGGGGAATTTGCCAAAATTCCTGTATGATACTCTTTTTATTTGTCTTAGTTTCTCTTTGCCGACTCAATTTTACACATGGAGATGTTAAAGGTAAATGCCCTGGTAAATTTTCACCGGGATTGAACTGCCTAGAAGATCTTTCCGTGGAGAGGGGGATTTTCCCGTGGAGATAGAGCCGAATCATTGCATCATTCCTTGCATCCTTGCATCCTTGCATTCCTTGCATCATTTAGAATACGATCAAAAATCAAATAAAAAGAACAAGGCTTTTCAACTGAAAGTAAGGAGCAACATTAAAACTTAAAATGGAAAGAAAATATTACGTATGTGAGGGGGTTACCCTCTTCTCAAAACCTTGCTTTTTACGCTAAAGTTTGAATTTTGTTCCAATTCTTTAATAACGACTCCTAAAACACAAGGGTCGTTTTAATTAGAACAATACGTAGCTTTGTTAAAAGTACTAAAAGACTTTAGCGTGAAGAGTGAGGTTTGAGGAGTGGGCAACCCCCCTCATATACGTAATAATTTCTGTTTGTTTTAAGTTTTAATGTTGCACCTTACTTCCAGTTGAAAAAAACTTTATTTTTAATTAATCACATAGATAGGCTACTATAAACAGGCAATTTTATTTTCAATTTCCCAGCTTAAGCTTAGTATGGGCCATTAGTTCGCGTTCAGCCTTTAGTACTAGTACTTGTATTCAAGCTACGTTTGCTCATTTTTTTTTTTCGTTCCAGAAATTAGTTAGGAATAAAATTTTTACAATTAATAATTTGTAGGAATTATTGAAATATTCTGGCTGTTTAGAAATTTTTCTTTAATCCCTCTTTCTTGGAATTGTTCGAAAATGCATTTTTTCGAGGCAAAGTCTTATACTATTTCTAAAATTTACCAACTTATTATCCCCCGTCTGTGAAATATTTTTCCAATCGTATATTGAACACAGGTATTCCTGAAGCTTACAAACTAAAGATAAGAGCGTACTGTTCAATCCACTCTGAACTAAGAACTCGATTAGAAAATGCGTTTTTACTACGTTGATATTTTCTATTGCAATCCTGAATCAGTGCTGCCAGGTTGGGCCCGTTTCGGCCAATTAGGCTAGTCAAAATTACATTTGGCAAATCAAATTTGCCAAAAAGACCCGAATTAAATACAAAATTAGGTAACAACTGGTTCAATGAAAAATTTTTAAATCAGCCCAGTAAGCATCAGACAGAAGTTGGTATGCAAGGCGAAGTCGTTGCCTGACTTTTTCTGTTTTTTTTCTAAATTGCTTTTCTTCGGAGAGCTTCGAATGATTTCCTGAAAACAAGGATTACACGGAAAACAAAGGACTCCTCCCCTGCAGAAATTCAAAACTTGTTATCTTACATGGCAAAAATTTTACAGTAGCGACAAAAACCGGAAAATAAGCTTCAGATTGTTCCGCATTAGAGAGTAGATATTCAGGCTTTATTATGAGGGGCCTAAACTATTGTAAATACAGCCCGCTTTTATGTTGTGAAACCCTCTAAATATCTCCGATGCTTATCTATCAACAAATGAAATGACGTCTTTTTTATACAATCCTAAAAAGGGCTTACCCCAGATTTGCTTCTCAATCACTCGGACTATCTGTCTAGGCTTTTTCCACAATTAGCCATGCTTCAAAATTTATCTGACTGATAAAATTTATATAAGTTGAAATGAATTTTGTGGATTTAAATTAGAATGTAACCTCGTATTTGCAACCTTGGCAATTATTTTTCTACGACGATCCCTGCCTTCAAATTTTTACTTATTCCTACTTATTAAGTATTTCTACGAATTCTACTTTTGGGAAAAAAGGTGGCGTAAATTATAGTTTTTAAATTTACGCAGTTAGAAATGTTAATTGAATTTTCTAAGAGACCTAAACATGTCAATCTTACACACTTCAAAATTTCTAGCACCAGTCCTGTTTATCGGCAGCTAGTTGTCTTCGAAAGGGGCTCCTTCGATTGAAAATAGAAAGGGCTGATGCCCTTTTTAATAGTCGAAAGTGATTGGAGCGCAACTAAAAAACGCTAAAAAAAAAAAAAACGGGGACGGCTGCTCCCAATTCTGTTTGACTCTTAAAAAAGGAATTAGAACTTTCAATTTTCAAGGAAACGACCTTCCTCCAGAGTTTATAAGACCAAAACCCTTCCATAAAAACGTTATATGCCTTGGGGCATAACTTAAAACATTTATCTCCAGGCTAGGGGGGTTATGTCAACCCTGAAGTTTTTGCTATCTGATCTTTAGACTATTTTGAAAGAAATAACTATTTAAAAAATTTTATCTAATGCATTTGAGAAAAGAGGCCTTGAAAAATTGAGGCCTTGGGAGGCTACTTACCCTCCGATCACTTTTGGGTCTTAAAAGAGCACTAGAACTGTCGATTTCCATTTGAATAAGCCCCCTCCAAAGCTTATGCTATTATGCTTTTAGGCTATTATCGTTCATTGAGGGAAATTTAGAGTCGTTGTGTTGATTCTTCTCAGATGAATGAGGGTATCATGAGAGTCGAATGAATGTCGAGTGTGCTGATTCAAAATATTTGCGCCTGAATGAGTTGAATTAATAGAAAGGTGTGCAGGAGCGGACAATACATGGTATGAATTGTCGTGGTTTAAATAGTGCGTTTAATGATCTCAATGAAGTTTCATCTAGGCTGGAACCTGATGTAATGGCTTTGACAGAAACTTGGCTAAATGACCATAACTCTTTATTATTGGATATACTAGGTTATAGGTTGTTTCTTCGGAATCGGGTGGAAAGACAGCATAGCGGCCTTGCAATTTGTGTGAAAATGGACATAATGTTAAGCCAAGGCCGGATATTGCTGTATATCGACAAATGATTTTTGAATCAATGGTGTTAGAGGTTTCATTGTCTGGGTGGAAAATATTTCTTGTTGTTGTTCAAAGCCCCCCTCAGGAAATGTGGATGAGTTACCGGAGGAAATACCGGATTCCTGAATGCCTTGCTTTATAAGTGGTGATTTTAATATTGATTTGAATAATGTGCAAGATGTGAATTCGAAGGCAAGCAGTTTTTTAAATCTTATGTATAGTTATGGTCTTTCTCCTTCTGTTAACATTCCAACTAGAATATCTCGAGCTTCTGCATCTGTGATTGATAATCTGTTTCTGAATGTCAGTTACGACCTGTCGCGAGCGCTAGTGAACGATGTTTCCGATCACTGTGCTATTGTAACCCATGCAGCTCTTAGTTGTTGTTGTCAAGGAGATGGCACGACTGGAGTTAAACAGCCTATAATTGATAAGAAAGCTATAAATAAATATAGGACTAGACTTGCAAATGAACCGTTTGAATGTCTTGATGGCACTAATTCTGTTAATGACGAATTTGGTAAAATGCTATGGAAAATTGGTTCAGATCTTATATAAAAATCTACAGTTTAAAAAAAGCGTACACGTTATGATGATGCTAAGAAACCATGGATATGAAAGAGTTATTTAAATCAATGGATAAAAGACAGGAGCTCTATGAAAGTCTGTTAAAAATGGGTCCCAATCAGATAAAGATATTTATAAAAGCTATAACAGAAATCTTAACAACCTTTTAAGACCGGTTAAAAAGCTCTACTTTGAAAATAAATTTAAAGAAGTAGAGGGCAACCCTACGAAAACGCGGAGAATCATCAAGTCGGTAGTGAGCCCTCCTATTGCCCCGACTATTACTGACATTCCAGATGTTCAATCAGATAATCAGGTTGCTAATAATATGTGTGCAAATTTTACAGATATTGTTAAGAGTGTATCTGATAGTGTTTTACAGTCACCAAGTGATGGCTCTTATAATGACTTTCTTGATGAGGCAGTTGAAGTCTCTATATTTTTAACACCAGTGACTCTTGCAATGCTTGAGACGACAGTGAAGTCAATAAAGAATTTGGCAGCTGGATCAGATTTTTTCAGTGTTTGAATTCTTTGTTCAATATTCTCTACTATTTCAGGTCATCTGTTGTATTTGATTAACTCATGGTTTAAGAGTGGAGTTTACCCGAATTGTTTGACAAGTGCTCATGCGGTAACGCTGTTTAAGAATGGTGATAAGAATGATACGAATAATTACAGACCGGTATCAATGCTCTCAATAATTTCGCGTCTGTTTGAAAAACTGACTTATGTAAGAATGGTGGATTTTTTAAATAAAAATTCTTATTTTCAACCTACTCAGTTCGGTTTTCGTCAAGGGATATCAACAGAGCAAGCGTTGCTTTTCTTTACAACATTTGTCAATGATTTGTTGGATTTTGGGTTGAAAATTGCGTCTATATATCTGGACATTATGAAAGCATTCGACTCTGACCATAGTATATTATTATCAAAATGAGAGCATACTGGTATTCGTGGTAATTTTCACAGTTTGATTTTCTTCTTTTTTTTTTAGTAGAAGGCAACGGTGTGTTGGGGTTGGAAGTATTCATTCTGATTATATAAATGTGAGATGTGGAGTATCAAAGGGTTCTATGATTGGCTCCTTGTTGTTTTTAATCTATATTAATGATCTGAATGCCTGTCTTAAAAGGATGTTGAGTAATGTGAGACATGTATCTAGACGGTCAAAGATAATATTGCCTAGCTTCGCTGATGACACACAGTGTTCAGTGGCAGCTGTGACTGAGGCAGATTTATTTCTGCTGTTAAATACAGGAATGAGTTGTACTGAAAGATGGATGCGTGTAAATAAATCATGAATCATTGTGTACTAAAATCGCCAGGAATGTTGGAATGCTTTCATCAGTATTTGTTATATTGTGTAAGTGTATGGTCAGCGCCATTTAATACTTATCTACTCCCACTGAGAGTTCTAAAAAATCAAGCTGTTCGTGTTTTATCTGGAAGGCGAGGCTCTGAATCTGTTCGAACGCAATACGAAGATATTAAGATTCTGCCATTGTTCGTCCTAGTTAAGTTTTACATGGCATTATTCATATTTAAAAGTTTTAATAACCTACTACCTGTATTTTTCTCGACTGGATTTACTGAAGCTCAACATGGATATGAGACAAGGAATGCCCATTCAATACGAAGCCTGTTCCCTGTAACAGCAAGGTCTACATTTTCTATCCGTTTTTCTGGCCCGGCTGTCTGGAACAAATTTCCCGAGGAGGTAAAAAACAAGACAGATCTGGTTGAATTTGGAAGCTCCCTCACGGTTAGTTGTTTTCTCAATATGTAAGATTTTAGTGGTTGTGTGTAGAGAATGATTGGTTGAATGTTGTTGGTGAGATGATTGTTAGGGTTTTGAATGGATGAGTGATGTTGTGAGGTGTGTTGGGTTGTTTGTGTAGATGATTCTTAAGTTCCCACTTTTTGATTTGATTATTGGAGGGATGGGAGAGTGAAGCAAGAGAAAATATTTGTTTGTTTTTTGGTTGGGTTATGTTATGTTTTTTTAAGTGTTTTTTTTTCGGGTTTTTGGCCGACATGCAGTAATGCATTGGATACTGTTTTTTAAATTAGAAGCTTGTTTATTTACTTATTGTAACCTATTTGTAAATAATAATAAAAGAAAAATGTGACCCCTTCTTCCACCTGGATGTTAGTGTGAGTGAGTGAGTGTAAGTGAGGGAGTGAGTGTCAGTACGAGTGAGTGAGTGAGCGTCATTGAGTAAGTGTGAGTGACCGTAGGAGTGAGTGAATGAGTGAGTGTGAGTCCCCTGTGAGTTTGAAAGTTTATAAAACTATCCCTTTCATAGAAACATTTGAATTCCCTCCGGGCATAACTTACAACCCTACCCCATCGTTCTGTGGGAATTCGTCAACCCTAGGGGTATAGTTATATGATATTTGGACTATTTTGAACAAGATGGCAGTCTGAAATTTTTATCGGATGCATTTGAAAAAAGAGAGTGGGGGGCTAGTTGCCCTCCGATCACTTTTGACCCTTAAAAAATTCACCAGAACTTCCAATTTCTAATCAAATGAGCGTCTTCCAAAATCTTTACGACAACCCTTTCCGTATAAAGTACCTCTGGGAATAAATAACAATAAAATATTTAAGCATTATGGTCTTTACTGTAGGCAGCGCTATAGTGTTGCCTCTGAAATGCTATATTAGTTATAACTAGATTTTTATACTTAAAGAATACCGACTATCCTCCGACATAACCACAAGTACAAAACATTTAATTGATTCTGATCAACAATAGACCACCCGGTATCTCAACCCGGCAAGCTAAATGAAGGAGTCGGAATTGTACTATCTCATATACTTTCTATACGACCTATTTTTTTCTTCTGTGACCTACTTTCTATAGTACTTAGTATATAAAAGCAGTTTCCATCTGTTTTCCGGACCCAAAATCTAGCACTTATGTACTAGAGTTACAAAACCTAGTATATACGTCTAACGAAAAATAGTTGGGGAAGACAGAAAGAAAAAAAAATATTCATATCTCCGTCTATTTCTCTTGTTCCAAAAATGAAAATAATTCCTGATTTGTAATTTACTCAACAAATAAAAAAAAAATAAAGATGCTAGGTTTTGCAGAGGACATCCGATGTCATCAAAGTGTTAGTAATATATATCGAACAAAAATAACAGATCGTAATGTTTGTTTAAACTGATTAAAACCATAAAATTCCATAGCGATAAGAATTATGCATGATTTAGCTAGCATTAGGGGCAGTGTAGTTTCAAAAATGAATGATGCAGAAATAAGATCATGGTTTTTTACCAGTTATTCGTATTGTGACGCAAAATTTGATGAGTGCTATAATTTACTAAGTGACTGGATTGAATTTAGGACAAACTTAATACAAGACATAGAAGGAGTTACGAAAGATCTGGAATCAAATTTTCAAAACACAAAAAAATCAAAAATTATAGGTAGGATTAATGGTTTTCTTTCGTAATTCATATTATTCTTCCGTTTATGAAGCAGTGCAAACCGTGGAAGATTCATTGTAGGGGAAAAAATTCACAAGAATGTAGGGGAGAGGACAAGGAGTTTTTTTTTAAAATATAGATATAAAGAAAGACATTTTCAAAACCTAAGGGGGTGGCTATTTATTGTACACGAAAATACCAAAAATGGCACTTTTCTAGGGAGGGGCAATAAAATTTAGGGGAGAGGGAAAATGAGAGAATGATGACCTCTCTTTCTTAGTGGCACCCATAATCGTTCCTTGGTGTTTAAGCTACGGAAGGAATTGTCTAATTACTACTAAACTTTACACATTTTTAGTAAGTATGTGACTGAACTGAATTAGCAATTAATTTATTGGGGAATGTTGAGGCAGTGAATTGAGCTAGAGTCAGAACATAGAAAGAAAAAAAAAGAGAAAATTATATGCAAAATTACCAGTTTCTTTTTTTAAAGTCAAGTTGATTAGTTGCGGTTCTTATATTATGAAACAGTGATGTGTCCATGAGGATTCTTTGCTTGTTGTATAAACCGTAGTAGGTAATTGTTCAGTTACAACTAAACTTGATAAACTTGTCACATAATCTAAACAACTCTATGACTGGACTGAATCTAGGACAAATTTAATAGAGGATTTAGAAGCATAAACGAAAGAGCTAAAGTTAAATTCCCAAAACATCAAAATTATACGCATAATTAATGAAAACAGTCATAAAGTCACAAAGAATTAAAAAACAAAAATTTTCCCGAAAAGGTTTTTCAAAGAAGAGTAAAGAGCTATATTAAACGACATACGAGTAGAAATAAAGTCATGTAATAATTCTAGCTTCAAATGAACAGGAATTAATGTCAAGTTATAAATGAGACAAAAACAATATGAAATCACCTTAAACAGGAGTAGAACTATTGTCTTTTTTCAACTATAATTAATTATTTGTGGTGCGTTATATTTTGAAGCAATGTTGTCTCCAGACAATTATCTTAAGTTGAATCTAGTCACCATACAGAAAGTGCGTTGTCCAAGTGCTAATAAATTTGACGAAGACCAAATATCTTGACCAAATTAAAACAAATCACACACGGACAGTAGCGCATAAACTAAATTCGAACTTCTAAAGCAGAGAATTATCAGCACGGTTGTTGGTTTTACTTTTAAACCTTAAATTAATTATCTGTAGTTCCTTATGTCATGAAGCAGTATTTTTGAAGGGGGAATCATGTTTTCTCTGCGAGTTACCTCAAGTAATTGTCTAAATACTAGTGAATTTGACAAACAACAAATTTGTCAAGTTCTTTTACTGACTGTGCGACTTGGTTTTTTTTTAAGATAAAATTCATGGCACCGCACCACTAAAACCTTCGGGGTTGATATGACACTAGTCGACCGTTTAACTCCCTAAACTTAATTCCGTTGAACTTCATTTTAACTGAATCAACAGAACGTTTTTTTGAGGGATAACATTCCTCAAGAGACCATTCACAATGATCGTACAGCGTCTTATATTGTAATTAAATTAAAAAAAAAACAAGTTTTTTTTAACTGAAAGTAAGGAGCGACATTAAAACTTAAAACGAACAGAAATTATTCCG
>JAQQPU010009941.1:17896-31395 GCA_029168905.1 Artemia sp. Kazakhstan ARC1039 | reverse complement strand
CCCCCATACGATCACCAATCAACGTCACATTGCCACCGGCTCTCGTAGCTATAGCGATTCATCATTTATCAATGGAGAAATCCCATCAAAGTTGGCTTTGGCCTTTGTGAAGAGTGGCAGTGCCGTTGGATCCTGGACTGAATCCCCCCATGATTTTAATTTTGTTGGTCTATCTAGCCTTGTGTGCAAAGTGAATGGTATTCCACTGTACACTCTATCATTTGACAAAAAATCCTATAGAACTTTGTACGAGTTGACCATGCAATCCCTAGATCATGACTCTCAACTATTTGAAAATGAAATAACCGATTCAATGTTTTCAAAAAATCATGGGGTAATTGTTTTGGACATGTTGGGGACTCAGGATATGAGCATAGTACGAAGAGGGAATGTACGTTTAGAGTGTACATTTGCCGATGCTCTGACTGAGAGTATCATGCTAATATCACTGAGTCAATTTGAAACCTATTGGGAAATCACACCCGACGGCAGTGTTCTACTAGACCTAGCACCATTAACACAAACCAAATAATCAACGTATTTAGTATGGATCCATACATGTCCCAGTACAACTCTTATTGCATACCTTCGGACTTCATTGAAAAAATTCCAAGTGTTAACAATACCCTAATCATTGTTATTAGCAGTCCATCGACTTTGAAGACCGGCCATTGGCTATGCATCTTTCAAACAGCGAAGAATATTGAATTTTTTGATCCTCTTGGTCTATCGTATAAATTCTAGACTTTCATGTTCAGATGTCGTGGGCTACAACCACAAACAGTTTCTCGAGATCTACGTTGACTTACCTCGATTGAACGACTTTCTAGTGGAAAATATACTTACAAGCGTATTTAATATTGATTTTAGTGCCCTACGAATAAAATGTTCTAAAAATTTATGTGAAATTGTTTATTAATAAATGATAAAAAAAAATTTATATACATGATAAAACAACTTTTCTACTCTTTAGATTTCATCTTCTACTAGGTATAGGTATTTTTCGACAACAACTAATGCAGGTAGATTATCTGAATTCACAGTGTACTGATCCTGATGTACTGCAATGTCAGGGTCACATTTTCTACAGTAGAGTGTAACTTCACTCTTGTCATATCTCTTTGTATAGTCAATGATACTATTCTCATTCATTCTATAGAATTCACATGCTTCAATTTGCTTATTTGAAGCAATTTCACAAACAGTGTCCTCAAGTGTCGAATCACATTCCGTCACAGCCAAATAAAAATCAGTGGGCTTATAATCGTAGTAGTCATTGTTTTCACAACGATGACGTAGAAACCATATTCTTTTGTTGTTCCAACAGTTGAATCGCTGACTCACTTCCTTCTCCCAGAACAATCTAAAACCACGACGATACCAATCTCTTAGCAATAAACTAAAATCACGCTTAGGATTCTTTCCAATCATACCGGGATATGTACTCTCCCACTGATTACATTTATCATAATCGCAATTGGAGCATAGGTACCTTCTAGGATGAGAGTCACACATCTCTTCAAGACAGGAATTACAACCTTTAATTTGTACAGCATATCCTTTATGCAATTTACACGGGTTGCATAATCTACACTTTTTATCATATTCATCAATCATTGTGCAATTCTCACATGATGACCAGCTGCCCAGTGTGTACATACATAGCAGACATGTATGGAACATTTTTTCATGTGTTGACACTCTCACCGCCACAATGAAACTGAGCTAGCAGCAACAAAAAATTGTCTGGGGTAGTGAGAGAGGAGTAAATCATCCTTGAACGCCATATTTCTTATGAAAAAAAAGTCCTAAATTTCTAAACTAGTGTTTAAAAGCATATCCACAATATCGTTTTGCCGTGTTGTGATCAATATATCAATAAATTGTGTAAATACATTTTGGCCACGATGTAGAAGCTTCAACCAATAGTCTAATGATGGAGAATCAGTTTTCATTATATCGACAAGCATTCCCTGAGAAAATATCTTCCTTTGAATAGACAGCTCTAGAAAATTGTCATCTAGAATCAAACGTTTTTCCATAAGCACTAGATTCCTCATGATTCCCTCTTTCTCAAATCTATCCATATTTTAGTCCTAACACTCTCACAACCAACTTCAGACTAACCAGAATTTCTTTTCTACTCTAAGAAATATACGCTAGTCTACTATAGAAAGAAAAATACCATTGATTTAGAAACAATTTTATTGAGCATAATTACAACAATAATATTCACTGATGCATTTTGTTCTCATCAATATATTTTGATAGCACATCTAATGCTGTCCGAAGTTTATTTATATGGACAATATTCACTTTTCCAGCAAAACATAGTTGCTCCTCCTGCTTAAATTTGCTTAATGATATCACGTATCTAGCAGACATATCGTCCTATTCCAGGCATAGTCTACAACCTCCGGTTATTTCCACAGCCACATTTAGTACTCGTATATCATTGCTGCTGCTGCCAGCTCTATCATTAATCTCCAATAATGTAAATGCACCACTCATTTTCTCTACTAATATCCTCTCAAATAAACTATTTTCTCTGAATTCAATTCTCTTACTAATATAAATTGCAAAGAAAATCAGTCCTTTTATTCAAATTTCACTGGCCCCTAGAACCTCTATAGAACGTGGTTCCTATGGTCTCAAGCAAATAGCATAGGAATTCGTATGGCCGTACGCAAATAGCATTGCGAGGTACTAAGGAACGTGCGGCACGCAAATAGCATGGTCCTATGGCCGTACGCAAATAGCATGGTTCTATGGCCGTATGCAAATAGTATGGGAATTCCTAGAGGCGTACGCAAATAGTATGGGAATTCCTAGGGGCGTACGTAAATTCATTATTAGCATTCTACTGCAGTTTTCCGCTTGTTGCACTTTTCTGGGAAAAGAGTAAGATTTTATAGTAAAGAGACACAGGCCCATCAATATCTTTTGCACTTTGCTGTGAGTGATGAATGTTTCAAGTTGTTCAGATGTAAAACTTACCGTCAGTAATTATATCTCTTGCATAAGGCTCCGCTCAAGTAGCACCAGCATGCTCTTCCATAGATCCTAGTGGTTCAATGGAGTTTTTCTATTCAGCTAATATAAGTCACGGAGATCTATCAGGACAGGCGCATTGGAGTTGCCTATGCTTATCCAAGCTAAAAACTGGGTCACTCTACTTCTTCGCTAAAAGTTCAAAACTTAAAAGGGTTTGAGCATTTCTAGATTACCTATTTTGTAGAACGATAAATTTTCTACAAATTCATAAATAAAAAATATACCTTGTGCAGGCAAATTTTCAAGATGGATCAAGATTATTCCCAAAACGCTATAAATTATGTTATCTTTTTCGTCAATTTTTAGGTAATTAAACCTGAATGGCAAGAGATAAAAAAATTTCTAAAACAATTATATTGATCTTTATTGAATTTCCTTTGATTTGAGCTATAGTTGAATAATTTTGGAGCAGTTAGGAATTTTGTATTGATTTTAAGGGAATTTCTGTCAGTTGAGAGGAATTTTCTTGGAATTTGAAGAAATGGGTATGATGAACGCCTTTGTCGACTATATAAAATTGATTTTCGTATTCAGCATGATCGATTACATCAGATTGCGTTCTCAAACCTTCTGCTGCTTGCTGATCATCCGAAACCTGAAATATCAACATTTTTCTCGTGCGGCTCCATGGCTATAAATTTCCTGATTCCTGGACAATTTTTTTTTTCCTGGCAAGGGGAAGAGTGGCCAGATGGGACGCAATTGCGCCATTTTGGCACTCTTTTGAAGCAGTTGCGCATTGAATTTTTCTAATCGGTGTATTTTTTTAGGAAGCAATCGGTCGTTTGACGCGTTTTCAGTAGAAAAAACTGAGCTTTCGGCGCATTTTCACTTTTATGCGGCGCAACTACAGATCAAGCAACTGGCAACACTGTTAAGAGGTCGAAAATCAGGTTCGCTACGCAAAATATGGGCAAGAGGAAACACTGACCCGCCCCCAATTAAACCTGAATGGCCTGAATGGGTTTAATTAAACCTGAATAGCAAAAGATTAAATAATTTTGAAAAAAGAATATTGATCTTTATTGAATGTCCTTTGATTTGAGCGATATTTGAGAAATTTTGGAGCAGTTTGGAATTTTATACTGATTTTAAGGGAATTTCTGTCAGTTGAGATGGATTTTCTTTGAATTTGAAGAAATGGGTATGATGCACCGCCTTGTCGACTAAACAACATTTATTTTCGCATTCATTATAATCGATTACATCAGATTGCGTTCTCAAACCTTATGCTGCTTGCTGATCACCCAAAACCTGAAATATCAACATTTCTCTCGTGCGGCTCCCCTACTATAAATTTCCTTGATTCGTGGACAATTTGTTCTTCCTGGCAAGGGCCAGATGGGGCAAAATTGCGCCATTTTTGGCTCTTACTTGAGGCGGTTGTGCATTGAGTTTTTTGAATCGGTGTATTTTTTAAGGAAGAAATCCTTCATTCGACACATTTCCACTATAAAAACGGAGCTTTCGGTGCATTTTCACTTTTAGGCGGCGCAACTATAGATCAAGCAGCTTGGAACCCCGGCAAGGTGTTCCAAGTGGAAATCCAGGCAAGGGGAAACACTACCCCACCCCCATTATTTTCCAAAACACGTCCGATTAAATTTTATATTTGTAAAACAACCATATCGGAAGTGACTATTCCAAGAATGACTCTTCTTCACCCAATGTATAGATATTTAAGTGAAATAATTATTCTTAGCTGATACCTGAAATCAGAGTTACCATCTTTCGAGGCACATCAGCTTTTCAAAAACTGTTATTATTTCATATTATTTGACAAACAAAACTGTTTTGCAAGACTTTTATTATGATTTGAAATAAAAATAGTTTTAAGATACCTATCGTGTTTTAAAAATATTGACAACAACAAATAGTCGTAATGTATATTTCACAAAAACATTAATTTGTATAAAATATTTTCCATAATACAATATTATTAATTCAGTTTTTAAAAAGACTTGCAGTACGTACAACACATAAAATAGAAATATCAAAGTAGAAATAATGAGTGCATCGGAATTGCCAAAAAAAAAACAATTCCTTTGATATGTACATTGTTTCTTAGAGTGTTCTTCTTTCTTGAGTTTCGGTTGCAATTAGATGGAGTAAATTCTTCCATAAACTCGTTATAGTGTATTTTGTGATTCTTCGCCTTTGTCTTTCTTTTCTTTTATAGCAGTTGCTTCATCTATAACAGTTTAGCAAAATTAAATCTAGTATTCAAAAGTTGTATGAGGTATGTCTGATCAAAGATAACGTTAATTGTTTAAAAATTATTAGTAAAAAGGAAAGATGAGTGAGAAACAAGTGAGAAACAAGAGAAAGATGAGTGAGAAAAGAGAAACAAGGTTGAAAATAAAATTATTTCAAGATATGACAGGCCAAGACCATTCAATGCCTTATGCACAGGATTACTTGGGTCATTAAAAATTCCGTTTTATCAAATCTTTTTCTCATAAATGATTGCTCGTATTCAGACAATCATAATGAAGTTAATTGTTTATTATTTAACTTAATCTTGTGTAGTAGCTATAGTAACCATGATTAGGTTAATTCCTTATGTTCTCCTGCGCTGTCACTTTTGTTTCAATAAAGTTTCCACAAAAGATTTCATTTTTGGTTTTGGCTGGTTGTGAAATTAAAAAAAAGAAAGGGACTTGTCTAGAATCCGGTAAACACGCAATAAAAGACAGAATCAAAATCTCAAACATACTATTGATTAATAGGTTTCTGCTGATTAGTGAGGTATAAATAAATGGTTGCTCACTCCAGGAACTATATTTAAAATTTAGTTTTTTGGGGTTTAGGGGGATTAAAAGGTACCTAGGTTGGGTTAGGTTAGGTTTCGTATTTAATATATGCTATCCCTTACCAGACCCCCCCCACCCCTAATGTGCAAATATATAGCCCAAATTTGTTTCAGAACTATTGTATTTCTATCCTATTTCTATTCTATTAGCATTTTATTTCTATCCTATTGTATTTATTTCTATACTATTGTATTTCTATCCTATTAGCATTAACGAAACTTCACTTCTCACGAACCTACCGGATTCTAGACAAGTACCAGATAATATTTGTTTTATATGGCTGCTGTTAGAACACTTTACATAGGTGGTTTTTCAAACAGCTCTTTACCACGAATTGCTTGACGCAGAATTTTTTCAGGTACAAAGGAGAGCTATAATTTCTCAGCACCCATGCTACAGGCTTAATCTGAAGAAAAATAATAGTTCCTTTAAACTTTGACAATTTGCCACCAGCACCTTAGAACAACTTATCATACAACGAAAAATGAAATGAAATAAAAAATGATTTATCCCATCATCTCTAGAAAGGAAGAACTTTTTGACGGTCCTCTAGTAAAGGACCTTAAGGCCTCAACCTATCATGTTTTGTTTTTTTCCTAGAGACACTTCATGCGGAAAAGGTGGTCGTATAAGTTTTGGAAGGGGCTATTTTGACTGGCAATCAGATGCTCTAGAGCTCTTTTTAAGAGTCAAAAGTGATCAAAGGGCAAAGAGCCCCCACTCCCTTTTCCCCCAAATAAACCTGATCAAAACTTTGAGATAGCTATTTTGTTCAAAATAGCAGTTTTGAACACTTTAGGATAAACTCCGGTTGCTAGTGAAAGGTTGACCAAGCGTGTAAGTGGAACTACAAGACCTGCAGAGACCTTCTTCAAGATCTAGTTGCACAGCCCAAAGGTGTCTTGGGTTTTGCCATTAAGCAGCTTACTGATAATAACTAGTAATTCCTCTTTCGTACATGGTGCTAGAAAAAGACCTGATATTGTTCTGCTGTGGGTTTGTTCAAGAGATGGGCCAGAAGCATGTAGAGATGTCCGAATAAAGAAAAATTTATTAAAAGCATCAGCACGAGATTCGCTTGCTACTGTCTCACCGCTCAAATTTATTATATCTTTAGGTATAGCCACCTTCTTCCTTTTTTGACAAATTATTTCAATAACAACCTCTCATACTTTTCTCAAGTTACTCTTACATTCATTTATTCTCTCCGCATATTACCGCCTTTTTGCATAACGTACTAATCCGTTTAATGTATTTCTGTACTTTTTGTATGTCTCTCTCGCTTCAGGAGTTGTAGATTTACAAGCTTTCAGGTACAGTCTATTTCTGTGTTCGGTAGACTGGACGAGACCTTTCGTCATCCAAGGAGTTTTGGGAACACTTTTGATCCAACTTGTTCGTAGAGGAAAAAACCGTTCTGTTAACTGTTTAAGCCGACTCGTGAGTGTATTTGCTGCCATATCTGCCGAAGACGCATGGTTTACAGCAGACCAATCATTCGATTTTAGAGTTTCAGTGAAGTAATAAATGTTTTTTTGGGAAAAACTTCAATACGTGAAAACACGATTAGATACTCACTTAGTGGACCGGCCTGCCCTTGCTGGGACCATTGTGATGACTGGGTAGCGATCGGAAACATCAGATGTTATAATATGCGAGGTAAAAGATGCGTGAGGGTTAAAGGAAAGGAATATATTGCCAATCATTGTTGCAGTATTTCTAGCTGAACAATACAGTGTGGGAAAGAATACAGTGGGGAGAAGACCAGATGATACAGTTGTATCAAGGAACAAACGCGAGTTGGCGTCACCGTCAATCATCAGGAGTAGAAATTGCAGGAAGTATTTCATTAAGATATTCTTGGGGTGTTGCAGCTGAGCAGGACGAGCCATTCGCCCTGTCTATCACGGGATCAGTAGCTGACTCGTTATCGCATCCTGGCAGATTGAGTTATGCGGTTTTTAGCAGGGACTGTTCAGTTAAAAATGAAAAATCATTCATCATCGAAATCAACGATGTTTTTTATATTCATCTATTAAACTAAATAATTATAGTGGAGGAAAATAGTAATAACAGGACTGTTCCAGTGTTTGTAATATTTCGTGCTGATGTGTGCTGATGATGACTTGGCCAAAAACGGGGAACCCTCACTTGAAAAAATATCTGTTCCTTCTCCCCTCCCCCCCCCCTTTTTTTTAATCTGAGAAATCCGACCGTCCATCACAACAAGAAGAAAGGCGTAAGCAGGAAATAGAGCAGGAAAAGCATAAGCAGGATAAGAAGTAGAAAGAGAAAAAGAAATGAGAAAGAGAAGTAGAAAGAGAAAAAGAAATGGTAGCACTAAGGTAGAAAAGCAACAAAGTTACAAATTAATTACATCCATGAATATTATTATCAATACAATTTCTTAGTTTTAAATGCCCCCGATCGAAGTATCAAGATATCTTTTCAAAATGATAATCTCATCCTTATTTGACACTTTACGGGCACTTGTGGGTCCGATTTTAACCATAACATTTCCATCAGTGGTCCAGACATTTTTCAGTCCAAATTCGGTTTTTGCGTAGGCGAATAACTCATGTTTAGTTTTTGTTAGGCATTCAGTGACAGACATTCTAGACCCCTTGAGTTGCTTCCTATTCTTTAAAATCTGCCACCAAACTCTAAGGTTTGAAAGTGTCACTACAGTCGGTCTTGGCAGATTTGACACTTTGCGTCCTGTTCTTCAGGCAAAGACAATATCAGAGGCATCCCGGAAATTTCTGCGCACATAGTTCCATAAGTTTGTTTTCTACGTTTTCCTTGATAACAGTGTTCGTTGTGACATCTTCTTCGAGGCCGAAAAATAACAGTTGGGTACCTAGCGACTTTTGTGTAAGGGTTTCATTGTGATTGTCTATTGTCCCTTTAATTTCACTGACTGACGCTTTCACAGCCTTAGTAGCTAGATCGTTGTTGGAAAAGGACTTCTCAAGTGATTTTAAAAGCCGGTCAAGTTCACAGAACTTGTCTTTCACCATTTTCTCAAGATCGAGCGTTAGACTATTGTAAATCTCCGTTTTTAAGTTTTCGATCGTGGACTCACTCGGTTCAGTTTTCTGATTTACAATACCCAGTTTGCTGACAGCTGTTTCAACTTCTTGGCTGATTTTTAAGTCCAAGTCCTTTTCGATTTTGTCAGTCCACTGTTTTGTTTTAACCTTCAGTTGGTTTTTTTGGTTTGTCAGTATGATTAATTGTTCTTCCATACTTTCGTTGCCTGAGAACTTCACTTCTGAATCAGAGCGCATTGTTCTATCACTTGCCGTTAGAATCTGCAGCTTTCTTTTATCCGAACCAGACACTTTACTTGCTATTGTCTTTCCCTCAGCCGCCCAACCATTTCTTCTTCCTTTGAATCTCTCTTGGCAACTTTTTGATTATGTTGTCAATAATGTCCTCAATAGGCACAAAATAATAAAATAATCTTTAATTGCCCCTTTCAAAATTTTTGGGCTAGACGGTCTCAAAATTATTGGGCTAGACGGCCATCATTCAGCCATCCTTTATATTTTCCTTCAACACCTTCAGAAAATTATGTTAAAAAAACACGAAAACTTACTGGCAAGGAGGGCAATTAAATCCCCCCGTTTTCCAAAAGTGCCTTACAATAAATCACGTTCGCCATTGGTTAGTTAGCTTATCCAATAATTAGTTTGTTTATCCAATAGATTACGTCACAGTGTACTTGGCACGGAATACAGCACAGGTAAGTTTTCGAACTTGCTCGGTTGAATGCTAGTTGCTAACTCTGGTGTTGAAGGAATTTTCCCTGAGTTTGCTACTTTTGCCTGATTTTTTTGGCTAAACTAAGATAAAAGTAAAATAAAAAATTACGTTAACAAAGTGAAGACAGTTGAGGAAAATTGGAGCAACTCTAAACAATATAATATACAATGAATGTTCTCTTGTTTCAAATTGTTTTTCATGTTCTTCAGCAGTGTAATAACTAGCAATTTTATTTTCTTTCAGGATGATAAAATCCGCCATTAGTTACCAAGTTAATCAACTTGTTTTGACGAAGCTTATATTAAAAGAAAACACATAAGCGAGGAATATAAAACACAAAATGACACAAAAATGAAAATATATCAGTTTCTAACACAGACTTGTAAATACAAATCTGCCAAATTGTCAATTATATTTTCTGCATCTCTGAAATTTAAGTAGAGATCGTTGAGTGGATCTTCACACTCCAAATCAATCGAGTTTCAAAGAAAATGTATAAATTGAAGGCACATCGGCCCGCAATTGAAACCATCTTCTTTTTTTTAGTTTAAAGGGCAAAATTTTTAAATCGGAGCGCTTATAAAAATGTGAAAATTTGCCCAAATATTTGGCTTCACCCTGTAAAGGGTAAAAAAAAATGTAACTCCTGCTCAGACTATCAATGAAAATAAGCGTCCAGCGCACACCAAACTCGTTAACCAAAAAAATCGAAATTTTGGCAGGAATCAAATAACCTGGATCCTTGAGTTGTAATGAGATCTTGTTTACGAGTGGTGCTCCTTGAAGAAAGACAACATGGCCTAGATTTCTTTCCTTTATTCTATTCATTATATAGGCCTCCATAATCTGATCGCTTAGCCAAGCCTGTCCTTCTATTGACGCTAGTTCACCTATTGAAATGTTTGCCAAATTGTTTTCCTCCCCCCCCCCCACTGACACTCTTCCTAAAACAACTAAATTGCTGTGACCCAAAGAATACTTTTAATATGTGCTGCTAAAGTCTTGGAAGTTGTCCAACTGTTCAATTTTTGAAAGTACTTTTTTAGCTAATTTTATGTTTCTTCTATTCAATTTTTGAGCCGGTATGATGTATTCCGGTGGAAGACAAAGATTAGGGGACGGGTCATAATATTTGGAGCCAGTTATATTTTTTTTATTGCTTTTTTTCTTCCAGACCTCTTTTACAGTATCCATTTTTGGGAACTGCTTTTCCTTTTCTTCCTCTTTTTGTTGTTCCATATCAATATCCATTCGTTTTCTTGAGCTAGTAATTTTAGAGGTAGGGGGATAGTTATTCAGGAAAGCAATCCTGTTTGAAACCATGGGTATAGCATTTATATAACTCGTATCCACAAATTCACCAGGGTCAATGGGACTTAGCCCAACTTTGTAAACCTGTCTTTTCATTATTTTGAAATAATTTTCTACTGATGCATTTGTATGCCTAGTAAATCTACCATTTAGCATTATTGCAGTTGTTAAGGGGCAGAGTTTAATAATTATTTGTTCTAGCCTATGACAAACTTTCAAACTATAATAACGGTTTAATTCCTTGCCCTACTATTATCCTCTGAGCACACATCATGAAAAGCAAAGAAAGATATAAAAGGATTTTCATCATCAACGTCACAATTACCAGTAAACTCACAATCGTCTATAGTCTTGTCTTCAGAGACAGCATCTGGTTGGAGCCTTAGGCTAGAAGGTTCACTTACAGATTTGAATAGATCCAGTGCTCTTGATTTTACCTTATCTGTAATGTATTTTTCAGTTAAAAGTGCTCTTAAGCAGGTCGAGTATTCTTTTATCGACTCCGACGATTCTTGTTGCATTATCATAGCTACTGAACGAACTATGAAGTCAGTTGTCTTAGAATCTTTGTACTCAAGAGCACACAACCCATAAATAAACTTGATCATATGTGCCGCACATATGATTAGCTTATTTTTTTTATTTATGTTGACACCTTTTTTTNCACATATGATTAGCTTATTTTTTTTATTTATGTTGACACCTTTTTTTACCACATCATATCACCAGTTCAACTACTGTATTAACGTATCTTTATTTAGTGCCTGAAGAACTGCATACATCATGGCCCAAGAAAAATCTGTTACTATAAAAGGAACAATTTTTTTTGTTCTACGGTATAGTGGACAGATAAAATCATCTAAAATTACCGTAATAGCTCGCGTATCATGTGTATCACTTACCGCATCAAAGTAGGAAACTGGAGGAAGGCCCGGTCCTCCACCTCCTGATACTAATGAATACAAGATTTTTTTATTGCTAGGCCCTATTTTACGTATTATCCCCCCCCCCCCATTGCATCTAAGTGAAGCAGAAGGTCCTGGTTAATTCTTAATTCCTGTATGGCTAGTTCCATCTGCTTTTCTTAAAAAAAAGTACTATGCAAAATGGATGCCATGACAGTCTTTGGACGTACCCATTTATGCTGTTTTTTTTTTGTTTGATTCATCTATACTTGTTGCCGCTTGAAATGTTTTCATCTTGATCTCCAATTCCAAGAAGGGATGTAGTTGAGATTTGAGAGATTTCAAAAGGTCTGACAGAGCCTTATGATGGACAAATAATTTTGCTGCCCTTTAGCTTATGATGGACATTTAAGCTAAAGGGCAGCATGAACATTTTGTTTTCGTCATTGGATTCTAAAAATCTGTGCTGGTTTTGTTGGAATTGACCATAATCATACCCTTTTTTGTAGTTCCTCCTGTTTCTTCTTCCTTGCAACACCCGAGAGCTCCATTTTGACCCTCTTGGACACACTATTCTCACTTGATCTACATCAAAAGTGATTGTCATGTCCGTGGTAGTTATAATCTCGTCAACAGTGCATCTAGAACTAAACCTGTATTTTGTGTTACATCCTTCAAGTTTGCATTTTGCGCTAGACTAATTTTATTCTTCGTATGATTATTAAAAAAAAATTATTTGACACTCTTTTTCAAAGTAATTTGTGATTAAAGAGGTACAACCGTTTTTCCTTATGCTTATCTTGCCAAATTCGTTACATTCAAAAGTGTTCCTAAGCTCTTCTGTCAGCACTTCTAGGACAAAACTGTTTTTTGTAATCAGTTTTGCGCATATGGCTTCTTCATGCTGGTTTCAATTTGTTTTTGGGGTTTCCGGCACCTGTAAATTTAATTTGAATAATTACTTTCGTCACTTTTAGCATTTACAACATTTAAATTGTAATTCCACAATTTTATTAAACCTGAAAGCGAATGTATTTCTTCTCAAACGTGACCCCTCCCACCTTAATGCAGCTTAGAAAAATGTTATTAACAGTTATTAATAAAAAAAATCTTAAAGAAATAGAGTTAAATTGAAACTTTAAACAAACATTTATAATTTCTCGTCAAATCGCAATTATGACTTCTGTTAGTAGAACCATACAAATCTTACAAAGTTGCAATATTTTAGCTTTTAGTTAAATTGCTGGCATATTCAAACCCAATTTAATTTTTAACCCAATTTAATAGTGGGTGGTCGTCTATCCTTGGTGTAAACATGTGTTAGAAATTTATGTTTGAATACATTTTTGAAATCAGTTATCAATTAAAACAAAATTCTGAATGAAGTAAAGAGCGAAATTGAAACTTTAAACAAACATTTATAATTTCTATCCTTAGTGAAAACATATTTGAGAAAATATGCGAAAATATGTATTCTCTCATATTTGAGAGAATACATTTATATTTTATTTTAAAATATAAATGCAACAGAATAATAGTTTTTTACGTCCAATTTATTGCAATGTTTAATTGCAATTTAATAATTTTGATTTTTCTAATACACAAATTCACAAATCAAGGAGGCACACTTGTGCCTCTATAAAGAGGC
>JAQQPU010009940.1:0-31395 GCA_029168905.1 Artemia sp. Kazakhstan ARC1039 | reverse complement strand
TAGCAATAGACTAAAATCACGGTTAGGATTCTTTCCTATGTATTCTCCCACTGATTACATTTATCATAGTGACAATTGGAGCATAGGTGACCTCTAGGACTAGAGTCACACACCTCTTCAAGACAGGAATTACAACCTTTAATTTGTACAGCATATCCTCTATGCAATTTACACGGGTTGCATAATCTACACTTTTCATCATACTCATCAATCATTGTGCAATTCTCACATGATGACCAGCTGCCCTGTGTGTACATACATAACGGACATGTATGGAACATTTTGTCATGTGTTGTCACTCTCACTGCCACAATGAAACTGAGCTAGCAACAACAAAAAATTGTCTGAGATAGAGAGAGAGAGAGGAGTAAATCTTCCTTGAGCACCATCTTTCTCATGAAAAAAAAAGTCCTAAATTTCTAAACTAATGTTTAAAAGCATATCCACAATATCATTTTGCCGTGTTGTGATCAATATATCAATAAATTGTGTAAATGCATTTGGACCACGACGTAGAAGCTTCATACAATAGTCTAATGATGGAGAATCAGTTTTCATTATATCGACAAGCATACCCCGAGAAAATTTCTTCCTTTGAATAGACAGCTCTAGAAAATTTACATCTAGAATCAAACATTTTTCCATAAGAACTAGATTCCTCATGATTCGCTCTTTCTCGAATCTATCCATTTTTTAGAGTCCTAACTCTCTCACAACCAACTTCAGACTAACCAGAATTTTTTTACTCTAAAAAATATACGCTAGTCTACTATAGAAAGAAAAAAAATACCATTGATTTAGAAACAATTTTATTGAACATAATTACAATAATAATATTCACTGATGCATTTTGTTCTCATCAATATATTTCGATAGGACATCTAATGCTGACCGAAGTTTATTTATATGGAGAATATTCACTTTTCCAGCAAAACATAGCTGCTCCTCCTGCTTAAATTTGCTTAATGATATCACGTATCTGGCATACATAGTGTCCCATTCAAGACATAGTCTACAACCAGTGGTTATTTCCACAGCCACATTGGGTACTCGTATATCGTTGCTGCTGTTGTCGGCTCCATCATTAATCTCCAATAATGTAAATGCACCACTCATTTTTCTCTATTAATTTCCTCGCACATAAACTATTCTCTTTGAATTCAATTTTCTTACTAATATGAATTGTAAAGAAAACTATTCCTTTTATTCAAATCTCAATCACCAATCAAGTTATACTCATTCTCTTTGAAAAGGTGTATATGCCCTGTAGAAGTATTACCTATATGCATGGGGATAGTCACTCTCTTTGAAAAGGTGTAGAGACGCAAGCAAATAACGTTGAAATTCCTAGGGGCCTTGGCAAAGTATAAGGTCACATACTACTCATGGTAACGAACTGTAAGTAAGGAACGACCCAGCTCAATAGTAACTGAAACTTTAAAAAACGGAACTTTGATAACAATAGATACATAAAAAAAAATCATATTCTTATGCTGATTTCAAATATATAAGTTTCATCAAGTTTAGTCTTACCCATCAAAAGCTAAGCGCCTGAGAAAATTTTGCCTTATGTTCGAAAAAAGGGGAAAATACCCCTTAAAAGTCATAGAACTTTAATGAAAATCACATTATAATGCCAAAATAATTATCAACTACGAATCAAAGAGTTCGCGGTAACGAACTGTGAGTAAGAAGCGACCCGGCTCAATAGTAACCCAAACTCTAAAAAACGGAATTTTGATAACAATAGGAATCATGTTCTTATATTGGTGTTCTATATGAAAAGGAATCATGTTCTTATATTGATTTCAAATATATAAGTTTCATTTAGTTTAGTCTTACCGATCAAAAGTTAAGCGCCTGAGAAAATTTGCCTTATTTTCAAAAAAAGAGAAAAACACCCCTTAAAAGTCATAGAACTTTAATGCAAATCACACCATCAGATTGAGCGTATCAGAGAGCCCTACTATAGAAGTTTCAAGTTCCTAATGAGGTGATCGTATTGACCCAGTGGTCCTAGAATATCACAGGAGGGCTCATTCAAACGGAAATTAAAAGTTCTAGGTTCTTTTTAAGTGACAAAAAAAATGGAGGGCAACTAGGCCACCTCTCACGCTCATTTTTTCCCAAAGTCACCAAATCAAAATTTTGAAATAGCCATTTTATTCACCATGGTCGAAAAATGCAATAACTATGTCTTTGAGGATGACTTAATCCCCCACAGTCCCCGAGGGAAGGTCTGCAAGTTATGAACTTTGCCCAATGTTTACGTGGAGTATTGGTTTTCAGGTTTTCAGAAGTTTTCAGGGGGTATTTTTTCTGGTAGTTGGGGAGGGGGTCGGATGTTGCGTGGGAGTATCTTTCCATGGAGGAAGTGTTCATGGGGGAAAGAGACCTTGCTATGACGAGGGTGCCGGATTTCCCAGCATTATCTATAAAACGATCAGAAATTAAATTTAAAAAAACAATTTTTTCAAATGAAATTACGGAGAAGCATCAAAACTTAAAACGAACAAAAAGTATTACGTATATGATTGGGTTCGCCCCCTAGTCATTAACACGCTCTTTACGCTAAAGTTTTTTTTTGTACTTTCATCACAGCTATTTATTCTAATTAACCAGCTTTGTGATTAAAGGGTCATTCTTAAAGAATTAGAACAAAATTTGAACTTTAGTGTAAAGAGCAAGGTATTGACTAGGGGAAGAACTCCCTAATATACGTAATAAAAATATAGGAATATAGAAGTTCGTTACGTAAGATAATTCTTTGAGTTACTTCAGAACAAAATTTCGAGAAAGTCATTTAGTCAAAAATAAGGAAAATTAATATGCAAATTTTGTTTTAATTATTCAAGTACGGTGATCCAAAATCAAAGCTGTATTAATTCAAAATCGAGCGACATTAAAACTTAAAACGAACAGAAATTATTCCGTATAAGAAAGGGGCTCTCCCCTGCTCAACGCCTCGCTCTTTCAAACAGTTCATGGTAACGAACTGTAAGTAAGGAGTGACCTGGCTCAATGGTAACCGAAACTCTGAAAAACGGAATTTTGGTACCAATAGATACATCAAAAGAATCAGATTTTATTTCTGATTTCAAATATATAAGTTTCATTAAGTTTAATCTTACCAATCAAAAGTTACGCGCCTGAGAAAATTTGGCTGATTTTCGAACAACGGGAGAAAGACCCAAAGCTATAGAACCTTAAGGAAAATCACACCATCGTATTCAGCGTATCAGAGAACCCTACTGTAGAGGTTTCAAGCTCCTATGTACAAAAATGTGGAATTTTCCATTTTTTGCCAGAAGAAAGATCAGGGATGCGTGTTTATTTGTTTTTTTTTTCCCAGGGGTGATCGTATCGAACCATTGGTCCTAGAATATCGGGGGAGGGCTCATTGGAACGGAAATTAAAAGTCCTAGTGCCCTTTTTAAGTGACCAAAAAAATGGAGAATTAAAACTTAAAACGAACAGAAATTATTCCGTATATAAAAGGGACTGTCCTCTCCTCAGCGCCTCACTCTTTACGCTAAAGTTTTTATTGTTTAAAAAAAGGTCAGAAATTAAATAAAAAAAACACGTTTTTTAAACTGAAAGTAAGGATCGACATTAAAACTTAAAACGAACGGAAATTATTCCGTATATGAAAAAGGCTGTCCCCTCCTCAACGCCTCGCTCTTTACGCTAAAGTTTGACTCTGTCTCACAACTTTATTTTTTAAAACAATAAAAAACTTTACTTAAAACAATAAAACAATAATAAACAACGAGGCGTTGAGGAGGGGACAACCCCTTTCATATACGGAAAAATTTCTGTTCGTTTTAAGTTTTAATCTCGCTCCTTACTTTCAGTTTAAAAAACTTGTCTTTTTTATTTAATTTTCCAAAAAGACAAAGGGATTTCAGGTGAGCCTTTCAAAGAATATTGAGGAGAGTGCTGAACTAAATCAAAACACGTTATGTGTACACAGATTTTAAAAGAGGCGTAACTCATAATGACTGCGTATGTTAATTTGGGACTTTCAGAAAATGAAAAGGGAGATAATCAAAAAGGAAATATTTGCAGGCTACCACTACTACTACAATAACCACTTCTATTAATAACAAACTAAGAGAGATTTCTCAATTAAGAAATAAACAAACGGGGAAAAGGAAATGAAGTTGATTATTCTGCTGCAAAATAATCCTATTGTTTGCTACTATTGCTGAATCTCTCCTAGGTCTTCTGTTTAATCTCGTCCCTCTGGTGATTTTGTAAAATCTGAATACCCCTAATAACTATTGGTTCATTTTTCAAAAGAATGTTATAAATCGGGTCAATATTCAAATTTCCTGTATCTCTGTTTATTGAAATATTAGCAAACATATGTTTTTTTTTCATTTCGATATCGTCCCTTACCCAGTGAGTTAAACCCTTATCATAGGCAGTGCGCTAGCGCTGCCTAAGGAAAGAAAAATGTGGACACAATGTGTTTTTTTTCTCTCCATACCAGGGCACTTCGTATTGAAGGAGTTGTCGTAGAAACTTCGAAAAGGGCTCATTTGCTTAGAAATTGGAGTGGCTAGTGCCCTTTTTAATAGTCAAAACGGATTGGAGGGCAACTAGCTCCCCCCCCCACGCCCAACATTCCCCCAAACACGCCTAATCAAAATTTTGAGATAGCCATTTTGTTCAGCATAGTTGATTTCCAGATAGAAAATATGTTTTTGAGGAGGACACTCCCCCATAACCCTTAGGGCAAGGGTTTTAAGTTATGCCCTGGGGGCATATAAGGTTTTTATAGAAGGTGTTTTCGTAGAAACTTCAAAAAATTCTCATTCGATTGGAAATTCAAAGATCTAGTGCCTTTTTTAATAGTCGAAAGTGATTGGAGGGCAACTAGCCCCCCCCACGCCCATCATTACCCCAAACACATCCAATCTACATTTTGAGATAAACATCTTGTTTAGCGTAGTTGATTTCCAGATAGAAAATATATTTTTGAAGAGGACAATCCCTCTTTCAGCCCTCAGGGCAAGGGTTTTAAGTTAGGCCCTGGGGGGCATATAAGGTTTTTAAAGAAGGTGCTGTCGTAGAAACTTCAGAAAAAGCTCATTCGATTGGAAATTCAAAGGGCTGGTGCCCTTTTTAATAGTCGAAAGTGATTGGAGGGCAACTAGCCCCAACCCCCCCCCCCACACCCATCATTCCCCCAAAAACATCCAATAAAAATTTTGATATAGCCATTTTGTTCAGCGTAGTTGATTTCTAGATAGAAAACATATTTTTGAGAAGGACACTCCCACACAACCCTCAGTGCAAGGATTATAAGTTAAGCCCTGGAGGCATATAAGGTTTTTATTGAAATCTTTGTAGTAGAAACTTGAAAAAGGGCTTATTCGATTTGAAATTCAAAGGGCCAGTGCCCTTTTTAATAGTTGAAAGTGATTTGAGGGCAAGTAACCCCCCTCTCACGCCCATCTTTTCCCCAAACACATCCACTCAAAATTTTTAGATAGCCATTTTATTCCAAGAAGTTAAAAGTTTTGGAAATTAGGTCTTTAAGGATTACAACCCCTCCCCCCACAGCCCTCAGGGCAAGGGTTGTAAGTTATGCCCTGGGGGCATCTAAAGTTTTTATTGAAAGCGTTGTCGTAGAAACTTCAAAAGGGCTCATTTAATTGGAAATTGAAAGGGCTAGTGCCTTTTTTAATAGTTGAAAGGGATTGGATAGCGACTAACGCCCCTCTCACGCCCACCATTTTCCTAAACACATTGAATTAAATTTTTGAGATATCCATTTTGTACAAGGTAATTGAAAGTTCTGGAAATTAGGTCTTTTAGGATGATAACCCCCTCAGAGCCCTCAGTACAAGGGTTGTAAGTTATGCCCTGGGGCATATAAAGATTTTATTGAAAGTGCTGTCGTAGAAATTTCAAAAGAGCTCATTCAATTGGAAATTGAAAGGGCTAGTGCCTTTTTTAATAGTTGCAAGTGATTGGATAGCAACTAACGCCCCTCTCACGCCCAATATTTTCCAAAACACATCCAATCATAATTTTGATATATCCATTCCGTTCAACGTAGTTGAACGTTCTGGAAATTAGGTCTTTTAGGATGATAACCCCCCTCAGAGCCCTCAATGCAAGGGTTGTAAGTTATGCCCTGTGGGCATATAAGGTTTATATAGCAAGTTGTTGCAAAAATCATAGGCAGCGCGATTGTGCTGCCTAAGTAAAGAACGGGGACACTCGATAACGAGACAAGAAACGGGGACTAAGTAAAGAGGAGGACACTCCCCCACAGTCCTTAGGGTAAGGGTTTTAAGTTATGCTTTGGGGGTATATAAGAACGATGTTGGCACAATTTATTATTTATTAATTTTTTCCTTTAGAGCAGGGCACTTCGTATCGAAGAAGTTGTCGTAGAGACTTCGAAAAGCGCTCATTCAATTGGAAATTGGAGTGGCTTGTGCCTTTTTTAATAGTCGAAAGCGATTGGAAGTTGACTAACACCACTTCCACGCCCACCATTTCCCGAAACACATCCAATCAAAATTTTGAGATAGCCAATTTTTTCAGCGTATTTGATTTCCAGATAGAAATTATGTTTTGGAGGACAGTCCCCCTTAGGGCAAGCCCTTAGGGCAAGGGTTGTAAGTTATGCCCTGGGGGAATATAAGTTTTTTTATAGAAGGCGTTATGGTAGAAACTTTAAATAAGGCTCATTCGATTGAAAATTCAAAGGGCTACTGCCCTTTTAAATAGTCGAAAGTGATTAAAGGGAAACCACCCCGCCTCTCACGCCCACCTATTCCCCAAACACATGTAATCAAAACTTTGAGATAGCCATTTTATTCAACGTAGTTTTAAGCTCTGGAAATTAGGTCTTTGAGGATGACAACTCCCCACAGCCCTCAGGTCAAGGGTTGTAAATTATGCCCAGAGGGCATATAAGGTTTTTAAAGCATTGTCGGTTTATAACGCATATAACGCATTGTCGTAGAAACTTCAAAAAGGGCTAATTCGATTGGAATTTGAAATGGCTAGTGCCCTTTTTAATCGTCGAAAGTAATTGGAAAGGACTAACACCCCTTCCACGCCCACCATTTCCCCAAACACATCCAATAAAGATTTTTAGATAGCCATTTTGTTCCACGCAGTTCAAAGTTCAGGAAATTATACCTTTGAGCAGGACACTCCTCCACAGTCTTCAGGGCAAGGGTTATAAGTTATGCCCTGGGGTTATATAAGGTTTTTATTGAAATATTTGTCGTAGAAACTTGAAAAAGGGCTCATTCGATTGGAAATTCAAAGGGCTAGTGCCCTTTTTAATAGTTGAAAGTGATTTGAAGGCAACTAACATCCCTCTCACGCCCATCTTTTATCCAAACACATCCGATCAATATTTTAGATGGCCATTTTGTAGTTGCAAAAATTTCAAAAAGGGTTCATTTTTTTGGAAATTCAAATGGCCCTTTTTAATAGTCGAAAGTGAGCGGAGAGTAATTGACCCCTCTCTCACGCCCACCATTTCCCCAAACACATTCAATAAAAGTTTAGAGATAGCAATTTTGTTCAACGTAGTTGAAAGTTCTGGAAATTATGTGTTTAAGGATGACGAACCCCCCAAAGTCCCCAGGGCAAAGGTTGTAAGTTAAGATTAAATCAAAATGCACTGTGTTAATGCTAATTCTCTATAAGGCATCTCAGCAGTATCCCAAGAACGACTGAGGGTATTATATTCAAACTTTCGGGGCTACTTATGCTCTTAAGATTTAAGCAAATCAAAATAGTGTAAGTGCATGCAAGCTATCAAAGAAAGTAAACAATTTTTTTGGCGAATGGTATAAAGTTTACTATTTCAGGTTGAGTAGAGGAGGTATGAAACTAAATTAAACACTACTATTTGTGTCCGGATTTTAAAAGGGTGCATGTTGTTAAAAATTGCTGAAAAATTTTCTCCAGCATACAAATAGCAGGCCAAACTATAAAGTCTTAAAAAAAAGACTTAAACTATTATTTTCTTTTTCCCTGAAAAGACTATGTCAATATAAAACGAACAGAAATTAATTTAAAAAAAATTTTTCCACAAAACAAGTTTTTCAAAGAAGAGTAAAGAACTCCATTAAACCAAAAATGAGCAAAAATAAAATCAAATCATCTACCAAGCGTGAAACTACCACAAATCAGCATCCATAAGTAAATGAAACCCAAAACGAACAGAAAATACAATAAATAACTGAGTCAAACTCAAAACAAGCAGAAATTAGCATGAGTAGGGCTCAAAACCCCTATGCCTTCCCAAGGCCAGAACATAATTTGCACTTTACTGAAAAAAATATAAATGTTTTTACTTTTATAACTTTAATAAATCAAATAATATTACCATTTTGATTAACAAATATCAGTATAAGTATATTAAACTGACAATGCTCATTCCATTTGTACTTTTTTCAGTTAAGTGCAAATTATCTTCTGGCCTTGGGAAGGCATAGGGGTTTTGAGCCCTACTCATGTTAGTTTCTGCTCGTTTTGAGTTTGATTTGGTTATTTATTGTAATTTCTATTCATTTTAGGTTTCATTTACTTATGGATTCTGATTTGTGGTAGTTTCACGCTTGGTAGATTATTTGATTTTATTTTTGCTCATTTTTGGTTTAATGGAGTTCTTTACTTTTCTTTGAAAAACTTATTTTGTGGGAAAAGTGTTTTTAAATAATCATTAGAAATGGCCGTGACATCATCAAATTGTACATAAATGTACAATTTGTCCTTACCCAATTTCATTGGGTAACCATTACAAAATAAAATGTTCTTTAAATAAAATATTTCTAAATACTGAAACTCCCGCGAACAAATTCTGAAAGCGAAATTACAATACCTCTTTTCACTGAAACAGGGTAACACGAGGGAATATTCAGATATCTATCGCTGTGTGTAGGTTTTCTGTACATTGAGAAAATCAAATTGAAATCTCTTTTAATTGATAAGATGTCATAAAAAGGTAGCTTGCTATTTTCTTCAAACTCCACTGTATTTATATTTTTATCAAACGATTTAAATATTTACGGAAAAGGTCTAATGATTCAAAACCGTGTTTCAAAATACTAACTACGTCATCGACAAATCTGCCCCAGAAACAAGGGGAAAGTATAAAACTACGCATAGCGGAGGTTTTAATAAAATCTCACTAAATAGGACTTCAGGCATGTTATTTTCACAAAAGTTTAGACTTTTTCGATTGTTTTTATTTTTTTTTTAATATTTTCATTGTTTTACCCGCAACACATCAAAAATATTTGGAATAAAATCTAAATTTTGTAAGTTTTAATTTATCAGAACAGATCTTAGACCTTTTTCCCTTGGTATCATTGAACATTTCAAATAAAACTTGGAGCTACATCTCAACTAATTCTTTTAAAAATATAACATCCAATTTGGCCGGTCGGTATGTGTAAACAAGAAACAAGCAGTTTAAATTTATCGGGAGTTTCTGTACCAATATTGCGAACTAGGATGATGCCAGAAATGTTTTTGGAACCACATTGCATAAATTTGATTCTTTAATTTTAAATTATTTTACTAGGGCTTGATCCTGCTTATCCCTCATTCAGTCTTGAGGGGACTGATCGGCGTCTTGATATCCGCGATGCCGATTTCGTGGATGTGATACATACAAATTCAGGAACCCTTTTTCAGGGAGGCCTTTCATTTCCTGATCCTATTGGTCACGTTGATTTCTACCCCAATGGTGGTCGTCAGCAACCTGGCTGTCTTGACGAAGCAGGCGACATCATTGACATGATTTGTGAGTTTGTTTGGTTGCCCTACTATATCCCCATTTAGAAATATCGTCAAGTCTATTGGAAGGTTGATTTTTGTGAATTCAGTGAAATTTAGGCTATGATACTAAGTTTCGAAAATTAATACTTCTTTCCATACACGGACATACTCAAAAGTGTGACTAAAGGACTTAGAAACCCACCACCCCCAGCCCTCTTCAAGTGAATATCAATAGCCGACTATACAAATATGCCAAATATTACGTAAATATTTTGTATTTTGAAAATGAAGAGATAATCTTTTATTTTCCAACAAAATTTGCGCTAAAAATTGGAATTTACATCCTTAAAAATATTAGTTGCGTAATTCTTTAATTATTTTTGCTTTATAAATGCCTATAAATATATAATATGTGACATTCTTATAATTCTTATAGCGAGTTCAAATAAAATCAAAGTAAATCGTCACATTACAGCAAAAGATTTAGAATAGTAAGCCACTAAGACAGGTATGACACATCCTAGGTATGACTATGGTTCTATACATATGTCTTCCCAGCCGTTATTTTTACCATTAGATATCTCCTGGACATCCACGTATTTTTATATCGATCCCTAAATGGAAAGTTAAGTGAAGGATACAAATATAGGTCAAACAGTTCACGGTAACTGACTGTTAATAAAGAAGGGCATGTGCGAATACTAATTAAAAGTCTGAAAAACTTAAATTTGATAAATTTAAATGTATCAAAATATGAAAAAGGGGTAAAACACCCCTTAAAAGAGCATTCTTTATGACAATATTCCTGTCGTAATCTGCATCTCCAAACACCTCATTGCGGTGATTTCAAACTTCAAGGCACAAACTTGAATTTTCGCATTTTTTTCGGGAAGTTTTATAATTGATTTTATGTGTTAGTTTCTTGCTTTGATTTTTTCGATTGGTGATCATATTGAAGCATTGGTTGTAATTCCTTTAAATGAAAAACAACAATTGTTAGTGTCAAATATTGGGTAATGAAATGGATCGTGCCGTAGGAAAGTGCCGATATTTGCCATTTTGTGAGGTACATAAAATTCTTCTGAAGAAAAGTGCCAAATTGCAGTCAAGTGAAAACCCAGAGAGAGCCAATCAATTTTGAATTACGTAGAGGCTATATACGTAGCCTAAAACTCTCAGTTCTTCGTACAGCAAATTTTATAATTTGCAAAACATAAAGTTTTTCCGAAATTTTTTCCTTTTTACGGACAAAGTTTCCATCTTCTTGTTTCCAAAATTATTTCCGAATTTGGTCCCTTTTTTTGACAAAATTTTCATCCTTCTGGTTTTCAAATTTTTTCCAAAGTTTATTCCTTTTTTAGGGAAAAAGTTTCCATCTTTAGCTTTCCTAAATTTTTTCCAAAGTTTGTTCTTTTTTTGCGGACAACGTTCACATCTTCTGGCAAAAGATCGTTCCATTCAATACCTTGATAAGATTTAACCTGAATCCTGACCTCATTTGGAATAATTCTGGACTAAGCATGTAATTTGAACGCAAAAAAAATATTTAAGGAACATCTCAAGTATAGAATGTTTAGTTTACAAATTTTGTTTAATGAAAATATGGCTCATCAGCCTCCCACTTGCTAAAGTGGCTAAAAAAATAACACACTAGAGTAATGAAGATTCAAAACTTTTACTTACCTATTAAATCAAGACTAAAAGATTTTACTTTGCCATAAAGAAAGAACAGCTATAGATGAGAAAAAAAAACAACAAAAAACAATGAAAATTTAGAAATCTGATTAATAAACATGAGCAAAATTTATGGTTTACGAGATAATATTAGGTAGTTAGGGAATTCCTAGGGATAATTATGGAGTATATTGAAAATTACAAGGATTTTAGGCTAGTTTTCATGTAAGTAATGACAGCATAATGCTTTTAAAAGGATAGCACCCCCCTTCAAATCCCAGTCCCGACATTTGTTTTAAATTTCTTCAAGACACAGGTGTTAATTATGTCATAGGGAATGTTTTTTAACAATTCAGGTGTATATTACGTAATTGGAGTCGAGGGTGACAAAATCTTGCGTGACTTGTTGGATTTTACGATTTGCTTCCGTATTATTTCTGCATCGGAAGGATAAACATCTATACCTTATTTAAAAAAATGAAGATGAAATATTCCAAGAAGATGTGTGTACAACGTAAAGTTTTAGTAACAATGAATGCTCACAAAGATAAATACTTAAATTATGAAACAAGTATTAATGGCAATCTTATTGGAAATGTATGCTTGCGTTGTCATGACAGTAAGGAGTTAAATTTCTTTGGAGTACCGAGAAAATTGAAGTGCTATAGAGGTGGATATGCAAGATTAACATCTTCAGAGAAGTTAGTCTTGAAAGAGAACGCAAACATAAAACTTTTAGTTGATGACCAAGGTCAAATTCTTGCTGATGGTAAAACGTTACCTGTTTATAGATCCTATTAACATCCTCCTACTATTACCATTCAGCAAAAAGTAAAAGGAAGACAAATTTACCCCCGTAACGTCATGTAACATATCTTGTTTAGATGCCGAAACTGTTGCCGATGTAAAAATAATATGGTATTAGGCAAAGAAACTGCAAGTAATATAAAATGGCAACTAGAAGAAAGTATCTGCATGGAAATTAAGCATAAATTGATGAAAAAACCCCATGCAAGCGTTACTAGCACCAACGATTGGTTTCCCACGATTACATGCATTGAACCATAAATCAATATATAAAAAAGGAGTAAGTTTGATACTAGTGGGATCTAGTTTTAATCTATAATCGGTAGTGAGAGTGTCCTGATTAAAAATGACTGGATTTGGGAACCAAAAAATCATACGGAATCTAGTGACTTTGGAAAAATGTTTGATTCTAGATGCTGATTTTATAGAGTTATGTCTTCAAAGGAAAATACTTTTCCAAAGAATGCTTGACGATATAATGAAAAATGATTTAACCGTCTATGGATTATTTTATGAAACTTTGACGTCGTGGCCCAGATGTATTTACTTAAGTTATTGATATACTAATTAAAACAAAACAAAATTATATTGTGGTTTCGCTTTTAACAACTACCTAGACGGCAATTTTGCAAAAAAACAAGAAATAAATCGAATAAGTATTGTGACGTCACTCGATTACTCCTCCTAGAAGACATTAATTTTATTGATCACTAGTCAGTTTCATTTTGGAAGTGAGAATGTCAACATAAAATGTTTTACAAATGTCCATTATGTTTGCACACATTGAACGGCTGGTCATCCTGTGAGAATTAGATTATTATTTATGGCTATAACCAAAAATGTAGACTATGCAATGGATGTAAGTTGCACAAAGGTTACACAGTGTAAATTAAAGACTGCAATTCCTGTCTTGACGAGATTTTTACTCTCGTACAAGAGGTTTCCCATGCTCCAAATGTCACTACGTTAAATGTCATCAATGGGAAAATACTTACCCTGGCATGATTGCAAGAAACTCTAAACGCGATTTCAGTTTTATTTCTAAGATACTGGTATCGTTATGGGTTTAAATTGTTTTGAGAAGGAGAACTTGGTCAACACTTCAACTGCTGAAATACTAAGAGAGTTTGTTTTTCACGACTTCACTGTGAAGATACCGGCTACTATGATTATAAGCTTACTGACTTTTTTTTGGCTGTTACTGACCGTAATTCTTCATATGAGAATTTTATGTGTGATATTACTTCAAATAAGCAAATTGAAACATGTGAAATTTATAATATCAATCAGGATACTATAATTGACTTTACAATGAGATATAATAAAAATGAACTTACATTATATTGTAGCAGACGTAACCCTGACTTTGCATGCCAAGATGAATACAAGTTAAATCCTTATTAGCTGCCACTACTTATCATTAACAATGGTTACCTATACGCAGATGAAGGTATCTAAAGGAAAAAGAGTTTTGTACATACACGTTTTAATAATAAACAAATTCACAAACATTTTTAAAGCATTTCACTTTTAGGGCACAGAAATTTATATTAGGACAGAGTATTTTCAACTAGAAAGTCGTTCAATCAAGGATTGCCACTATGAACGCTGAGAAATTCACAGTGAGTATATCCACAATCTCGAAAAATAAAATATGATAGTGCATGAAACCACAACTTTTGGTTGATAAATCTTGTACTCGCTTCCGATTTTTAATAATTGATTTTCCGATTTGCTCAAGAAAGTTTTTAATGTGAGGCGCGACCAAAGCATAAGGTAGTTCAAGAGGGTCAAAAATTCAATATTCTTCGCTGTTTGAAATATTTATTACCAATGTTCCCACTTTACAGTTGATGGACTACTTTTAAGGCTATAAGGGTATTCTTAACGCTTTGAATATGATCAAGAAAATCTGAGGGTATGCAATTGGATTTTTATTTAGACAAGTAAGGATAAAAATTGAATACATTAATTAATTTATTTATGTTCATGGTGCCATATCTATTTGAACACTGCCATCTAGGATAATTTCTCAATATATTTCAAATTGAGTTAACAAGATTAATGCTACACTCTCCTCCAATGGCTCGGCAAATGTTCACTCTAAACGTACTTTTCCCGTTCGGACAATAGTTATATCTTGAGTACGGACAAATACAATATAATGATGCCATTAAACTTTGAAAATATTTCTTTGATAATATCATTTTCAAATTACTGTGGATCTTGATCTAGGGATTATATTGTCAATTCATATATTGTCCTGTAGGATTTATAAAAGGATAAATTGTAGAGTAGAAGTCCATTTAATTTATGTAGAGAATTTGTCCATGATCCAATGGCACTAGCACTTTTTACAAAAGCCAAAGCAAGTTGTGAAGGAATTTAAACATTGATAAATGACAAATCGGTGTAGGAACGTGTACTCGTAAAAATATGTCTTCGAGTCACGATTGTATAAGGAACGAGCAATTTGATATTACTTCAACTAGCTCTTAATTTCTCAATTGCCAAAGGAACAGAACTTATAACTTGTTGTTTTCGTAAAGTAAGTATTGTCGGGGTAAGAGAGATGGTTACATCGGGTACAGTGCCAACTACTTTGCGAAAAATAAAATTGGACGGTGCAAGTTGTAACTTTAGTTCAATCTTAGCATTGGGAGGCAACCATTGAGGTATATTAATATCTCATGATTTATCTTCCCAACCAAGTGTAAATCTTTAGTTGTCACATCTCTAACTATATTGGTAGTGTCAGTGTCTGCTTTATATTCATATCCAATAGCAAAACCTCTCAATAGCTTATAGAAAATTAGAGTCATCAATATAAATTGTATGTAACTTGCATAATTTGAAAGATTGTTGCTTGTGCTCACCATTGTTCCATGTATATAGACACTGATTTGTCTTGACGAATTGTGTAGCACACAATTTTCATCGGATAACCCCTCGGTTGCAATTTGTTTTTCATTGTTAGATTTTTCAGGATCACGAGCAAATCTATAATTTTGGAAGTCAAATCTATGAAATAGTCTTCACTGGCATAAATTTGAAAACGTATTTTTTCAGAGAACGGTTGTTGTGGATAATTGCTCAGAGCAACCATGTTTTACACACATGTCAACATTTTCTGCATTGAAAAGATTTAGAGATTAATTGATTGAAGGATGAGATTCTTTATGTGGTAGATATGCCATTTCTAGGAAAAGAAATCCTTTTTCGATATAACAATTTTAATTTTGGTGTCTTTTCTTCTTCGACAAGAGCAATGTTTTACGCGTCCGGCCTTAATTGAGACTGATGAGTGACGAGATGTTTCTCACCCTTTTTAAACCTTTTCTGCTTAGTCACGGTTTCAATCAATCAACGAAGGATTGGGTGCAGAACCTGAGATTTTATGAAACACTTTCTATAAAATCCTTCCCAGACCCTCAATCATGTAGTGTTGAGGACGCAAAACCTGCGGCAACCGGTGAAATAAACTTTTTAGCCAGGGGTAGTGCAGAGTGAAACAACCTAGCCAACCAATTGCCAAGACCGTAACTGGACTTTGACGAACAACCCCTTTAATATTCCATTCCATGGCCCAATTGTCGTGGTCCAGGAGTAGCAACATGCAATCAATATCAGGACAAACAAAAGTATTTTATATATTAGCCATCTCAATGAATTGTTTGAAAATGACAGGTAATCCTAGCAAAACCTTTTGTTATTGCTAGGGGATCGCCCAATTCACTCTATCTGTTAACTAACAGAGCTCCAAACACGAAATGTTGACTGGATTATATTGAAGGTACTTTATATTGCAATGGTGAATGTGCTCGTGACTGGTTTTTTGTTCAAGAATACGTAAACGTCAGACATTGGTATTACCGATTCTCAATGTCTCGACAATGGATGCGTAAATACAAATGTTTGATGAGAGGCCGGGTGCTTTATCCACACAGATATCATGATCCTTGGCACTGAAATATTTTGCTTTAATATGTTCTCTTTAAAAACCGAGAACCTCACGTCAGTCCTCATCGAGGAAAATTCTTTCAGTCTCAAATGGGTTGGTAATTTAAATTACCCTCAATTCTGTTGAATAGTTGAATTTGAAGCCACCCTATTTTCGACTAACAATTTTTGTTTTTGATAACTCGACACAGCTCATGCATATGGATGTCTTCCTCGTAGGGTATAGTAGCAAAAGGAGAAATCATCTGCGTCAAAATTTGCCACAAAACCCTCGTCAGAGAAGTCAAAGGGTCTTAATTTAGTCTCATATGTACGATCCTTTCCCAGTATATAATATGTATATTTAATAGTACTAGCAACAAGAGTAACTTCATACCGTCCCTCGAGTTTGATGGCGGGGGAAAGTTTTCTCCAAAAATCCCTTGAAACTTGTCATCTTTCGTATCATGGAGACGATAAGTTACATGTTTAGTGTTTAAGACTTTTGACACTTTAGAAAGTTCAGTGGACCACAAGTAATTCCCCTTTTTAAAAATGCTGCTTGTTTGATTGATTCGAGCTGTATCACAAACATTAAATTCCTTCTTCATAAACTTTTCATTGGAATATTGCTTAAGAAATATGTAAAGTTTATTGTTACTGTGATGAACTTCTAGAGGACTATGATTGGACAGCGATTGATGAGGACGTTGATAATCAATCTACATGATTTTATCTAAGTCTTCAATAAAAGCAACAGTATTTTTAATGTACAATATCTCGAGATTAAAAGTCGAAATGTTAATATCAACTTTTCAGCCAATGCCGCCTTTATTATGACTGTGACAGAGCCTTGTATTATATCGCATTTCAATAGAACCTTCTTTAAATGTGTATTAACAAATTCACTACTTCGATATGTTTGAATTTTTCTATAAGAATCTTCCAAGATAAATTCAACGGCTCTAGGAATTTCATCGCCTCTCTTTGAACGCAGTGTAACTGCATATGCATAGCGACTAAAAACATTGATTACAATTAAAATTAACTTATATGGGTTATTGCAGCGTCTTTGAATCCTGTGGCGAGTCAAAAGATCTGCTTGTAATATGCCTTTAGATTTTCGGGAAAAAGGGGAAAAAGGCTTAAGTTTTTCGATAATGATTACCTCGAACTTTATGATCTCGATGAACAGTGTAGCAGGGTTCATTCTGTCAACACTGTGTCGCCAACTTATTATCAACTCCAGTGACTCCGGCAAGTTTGGTGGGGAGCCTAAACTTCCTGCTTCACCAATATTATCATAAACATGTTTCGAAATTTGAGCCATTTTTAACGTAAACGTGGTTTGAAGTGTGTGATACCTTTTTTCATACAAATAGTTGAAACACTGAGTTTAAGACGCTTTCTTTTGATAGCCTTCAAATTATCACCCCCACTTGGCTTGCCTTCCGAAAACGACACATCGTTTGATATTTTTCCAAATTCTCTTAATCGTTTTAAAACTTGCTTATTAACCAATAAGACCTTTTGGAAAGTTTGATGACACTAAAATGCGGAAGATGGCTATCAAATGATTCCAGTCTTTTACGATTTGTAACCATATCATATACCAAATCAATTAAGTTGTAACTGCTGCCGTTGATGAAAACTTCACTCATTTTGTCATCAATTTGTACATGTTCATTTTGAGCAAGATTAGTCAAGAGTATTTTACTTTACTCACGATACGATTGAGGCATTAGGTCTACAACACTTGATAAACTTCAGACAAATCTTCTTCTTCATTTTTTTGCAGTGGTGGTATTGGGGGTGATGAATTTTGAGGTTTACTGCTCAATGAAATTTACTTTGAGCAGTCACAAATCCTGTGATTTTTGGCAGTAATAATGAAAAGAAAACTACCTCTCGCTTGAACAAGCTGTTTTCTTTTAAAATCTTTTCCTTTCTTTTTGCAAGCTAGTGCACGTAAAAGTGAACGATGTTGCTTTTTCCGTTGCTTAACTACTTCTGGCAGTTGCAAATTGCCTTGAATTAAATTTAAACAAAGCTCAGATACGAGGTTAATGAATTCATTGTCAATGCCGTGTTTGAGTATAATTTTCCTAGGTTACGGTTTTAAATTACCTAGGACGGAAAATAAATGTCTGTTTTCATGTAGCTTCTTAACCGTTATGATGACAATTAATGACCTTTTTACTATTCACGAGTATATATATATGGTAATTCCATTGTCAAAAATATCCTTGACTATGCGTAACTCTTCGGGCGTTTTTTCATTAAGATCCAATAGAATGTAAAAATAGGGCTTATTAGCAGCTTGATTGTATGCCGAGAGTAAAACTTTTTGTTTACCGGGATATATTTCCTTGTTGAAAGCTGTAAGAGAACTTGAATCGTCAACAACCGTATAGATGACATAGTAGGTACGATTCAATGCAAGTTTTCTCATATATTTGATCTGATGAAAGAGATAAGGAGAACAACAGTTACAAATTTTTTTTCACGATGGAACCGGACCATGAATAAATGTAACATTTCCTCAGACCATTCTTCAATTGATTTCGCAAAATCATCAATAATCAACACCGAGTTTGGTTCAATAATATTAAGCACTTTAAGTCCTTGTATAAATTTTATGTCTGATGCAATAGTCTTAATTTTATCATGGGAGTCTTGCCGCTTACTATAACAATAGTGCATATTTTCAGGATTTTCTAAGAATATGTGGTTACGATTTTGCGTTATTTTTCTTAAGACTGTTGTTTTGCAGGAAATCAATTGTCCCCAAAGAAACAATCTGAATGGTATTTGAAATTGATACATCTTACCCCTCTTGCTGTCAAAATACAGCTCACCGCACCTAACCTTAGTCTATTGAATTAATACTAAAAAAATAAAATACATTGTTTCTTTAATATATAAATAAATGCGCTATAACTTTACTTAGAACATATTTACAGAGATATATTTACATAGGCACTGGAGATTAAAAACACAAGGACAATTAAAATGCACTTACAGAAGAGTCCCTCCTGGAGGGTTGGACGCGACCGGATCTCCCCGAGTACTTGGTGGCCACTGTAGTGGCCGCAAGGTCCGGTGTCTGCTGTGGCGGCACGTTGCATTGAGGATAAATTCTTAGTATAACATTGAGCATTTTTTTAAACATCGATTCCACTTTGCGCAAAAACTAAAATATATAAACATAAGAAAAATAAAAACATGTAAAGACACTACATATAAAAACACTACTAATAGAACACTAGAAAACGCCTAAGAAACCCGCTGCTAGTCTGGAGACTGATCCGGACCCTCCTCCCACCAACTATTGAGCTTTATCCAAAACGAATGTAATCTACAAATACGTTTCGATCTGAAGTAAGGTAATGACCGCGTGGTAGTACTCTCATGCCGTCCACGAGTACATATACTTTATTCGATATGGCTCACATGGCTTTTTTCCACTCAAACTGTATTGTTTTTAAATTTTAAAAAATGTATTGCCAAGAAACACTCTTGGAACAAAATTATTCTCTACAGTGTCCTATAAACACTCATATCGAAATTTTCCTTTACATATTATGAAGGCATCCCTTTGGAGAATTTTTTTATATCCTCCTTGTGCGTTTTCACACAGAACAACTTCGGACCTGCAAGCAAATCCTGGGATATAAATTCGCTCCCTATCTCGGATATTAAGAATAACTGCTTATTTGGGGCTTGGCGCTTCACTAGCATCGGGTAAATGGACTCATCCCAGAAGGTGTAGCTCTATCAAGAGCTAATGTTCTTACAATTTTCCAAATCCTCTAATGAATTTTCAGTTTTAAATTTTAACAATAACGAATCTCTGTCACAATAATAAACTCAAACTTGTCCCTCCCCCGGTCACTGTAGCTTAGACATATTGTAAAAAAATTTCCAAAATGATTTTTTTGGAAATTTCCAGGATGGCACTGCCAAGGTAATGTTTAATTTAATACGAGGCCATTTTTTCTATGCTTAAGGACCAAATTAGAGTCTATGATCGTGAATGATTTAAAATTCGGATCTGCAATTATTCAGGAGAATTCTTTTGGGTCGGTTACAACGTCAAAACAACTCCTATTGAGTACACTCTCGCAAATATTACCGAAGGCTGAATTTAATATGAGTTTAATGTTTCTTTTTCAACCTTCGTCTTTGCCCCAGATTTTTTACTGACAAAGCTGTCAATAAATGTCTTCATATAATGCTTCTGATCGAACTGGAGGGCTCCGTGTATGTGTTTGGACTTGAAACTGTTGGTCAGCATCTACCGAAAAAGAACGTGATGTACAACCATATTCTGTTTCAGATGAAGGTCGCCAATAAGCTTTTGTTTTGAAGGTGTCCAGTACATATCCCCATCCTCTACCAAAAATAAATTTTTGGTAGAAAAAAAATTAATTTCCCCTGTTTATGCACGGGAAATCAAAGTCCTTTACCGGGTCATGAGGTTCCACTGATATTTCACCATTAATTTCAAAAAACCATCCTTGTGGTCTAATCCCCTCAACAGTGGAAATTTTTCGGATATTTGGGGAAGAAGGATTGTTTAGCCATTTTTAATTCCCAGACCTCAAAGAGAAGTGAGACATAGCCGAAGGATAAAGGGAGTTAATATCCAGGAAAACAAAATTTGACTTTTCACCGGTGTGTTGTCCAGTTGGATCAGTTTTCAGTATACGAGCTCCGTGGAAAACGTACCAACCCCGCATGGATCCATGGGTGGATATTTTTCCTCATATTTAGCCTCGAGGCGGAGTTTCAGAACTCATACGTGTATCTGCAATTACACTTTAATAAATTATACAGTTCAGCATCTGGAAAGTGCTTTATAAGGAGGGGAGAACTATTAAAATCGTCCCTTTTTTTCATTTGAATGAGTTGACATAAGGATTTGGGAACAAAATTATAGGAATGTTAGAAAAAGAATTTGTTTCAATTACTTATTATTACTTTTATGTATTTTCCATTTGAATTCTAAGAGCAGCAACTTCTCAGATGATTCAGGTATGATGCTATAAGAAAAAGGCTCATCTACCCATGTGCCAATCTACAACACCGCCTTTCTGCAAACGTGCCAACGCTGGTAATTTGTACTTCAAATCATAGTTGGAATTGTTCACGTAAACCGTGGAAAGAATTGCAGTTTAAAATTTACATTACAATATTTTGTTGCAACCCTCAAAACATACTACCTCCCGATAAAACAGGATCACTTAATTGGTCATGATTGCGGACTTACATATCTCCAACACCCTCAACAAATTTTTTATTAGACACCCAACAAAGATCTTTATTTTTAATTGCCAACTTTTCCCCGGTGATAGAGTCATTGGATATTTTACGTTGTGTAAACTTGCAATTGGCCTATTAGCAGTTTTAATAAGTAGAACCATAGCTGCACCTATGTACACTTCCCCACACAATGTCTCAAATACCTCCACCCAATTGCATGGTATTACTCGAGTCTCTTTGAGCGTGACCAAAAGAGACTGCAATGGCTTCGTGTTCCTTAACACGACTCGATTTTAATGGATAGCACACATCCTTGAGTTGGGCTCAATAAATTATGCCACCTTGTCGCTCTGCAAGAGCAAATTGGAAAAGTCCCAACGGACTAGTATCCATGACGCTTACAGACCGCAAGTGGTGTTTTAATCTTAATTCGGTACGGAATCTTGAAAGAAACATTGGACAATAATTACAGGTCTCATCCCGCTTTTAAACTTCTCTTAAAATCCCACTAATAGGCGGGATAGGAAAAAAAATTCCAGTTGAATCATGTTTTTTGTCAGGCTCGTAGAGAAGCTATACCCAGTGTTTCACTGATTTAATGGATGGAGCCCATACTGAATATATCACCTCCTTTTTATCTTAAAGTTCCCCCTCTTCATACCTTTTATTGTAATGCAGCACCAAAACCCCAATCTTTAAATGCTCGTTCGCCCTTTCAAAAACATCTATCCCCTTAAATGTTACAGAATATTGCCCCTTTAAACAGTTAAAATCGAGTTTAGGAAATTCTTCCCCCTCCCCGCCTCCATTAACTGCCAAATTGTAAAAATATGTCTTACTAGCATCCGCTCTCGATGGTTTATGGCCTGCCAAGAGTACTGAATACTTGAAGCACTCTAAGTCTATATCGAAACGAAAGTGTTGTACACCAACACAACCCTTTAATTCTCCATTATATTTTAAACTACTCTCCCCCTCTCACCTATTGAAACTAATTACTTTTTAAATTGAGTTAAATTCACGTCTAGATTTTCTATAAATATTGCTACTGAACCACTCCCATTTTCAATATGACTTAGATAAGATAAGATTTATTGCTGAAAAACGGCTATCACAAGTTCAAAAGGGCCGAATTTGCACTTTAGCGTTAAATAAAGCGAAAAAAGAACAACAAAAACAAACAATCAAAAACAACAGGAAATTATAAAAAGGTTAATGTCAAATACGTAAAAATGTCAAAAACAAAAAAATCATAAAATTAGAAGGTCAATGTCAAGTCAGCAAAAATGCCAAAAAAAGAAAACTCGTAAAATTAACAAGGGGATAAAGTAAAATTAAAACAAAAAAAAGTTAGTTGGTGACTAACAAACACAAATATAAAACCTCCAAATTTGAAAAATGGGCATTAAAATTAATAACTATGAGGTAAAGAGTGAGTGAGGGGGGGAGGGGGGGCAGCGGAGATTCACTGGTTGAAAATGTCAACTATGTAAGGGATAAAACTTCTTCTATATCATTCAGTGCAAACTCTATATCATTAAGGGCAAAAAGGGGGATTTTTGTTGACACAGAACGCGGGACGTGGGGTCCAAGGGGTGAATATTGACCAGGGAAAAGGGGAGCTGTTCGAGGGTTATGAAGGGCATTGTTAGCAACATGCAAGGTAATTTTTGCTCTCCTTTCCTTAGGGGTGACAAGATTAGCCCTCAAAAGAAGGGAAATATAAGGTACTTTACCCTCATTGAAGATAATTCTTAGGCAACTTTTTTGGACTGCCTCTATTCTGTCGGACAAATCAATGGAAATGCCAGGATGCCAAACAGGACAGGCGTACTCAAAGGCTGGGTGTACAAATGAACGGAAAATCCTCAAACAGTGCGATTTAGGGCATTTAAATTTTTTAAGGAGTTTAAGTAGGGAAAATTTGGCATTTGCTCATTTTAAAATGTCATTAATATGACAATCCCATTTTAAGTCGCTTGAGATGGTAAAACCCAGTAATTTCATTGTGGTAACAGACATTTAAGGGGGGATTGCACAGGAGAAAGAAGGGGGAGTTTTAAGGAAATTAATAGTAAGAACAGTTGACTTTAAAGGGTTGAATTTTATATCATCAGTAAGAGCTTCGGCTGATATCGATTCCAAGATGTCCATTGGGTTGCTTTTTGAATTTTCGGAACATGTCTCTAAGACAGTTAAATCATCAACGAATTTCCATCTATCTTGAAAATAAACACCAAGGTTTGTTTATCATTGTAAGAATTAAAATTGCACCTAAGAGGGTTCCTTGGGGCACACCATAATAAATTTGGAGGGGATCAGAATATACATTCAGGTATTTCACGACTTGCGTTCTGTTGGAAAGGAAAGACACAATTATTCTAATTAAATAAGGGTCAACTTGAAAGTCTAATTAGATAGCTTTTTTAATAGTATATTGTGGTTGATTAGATCAAAAGCTTTTTTCAAGTCAACAGCAATAACATTGAGCCAGGTATTGGGTTTTTCAAGTGTGTTACATATTGTGTCCAGAAGGTGAACAAGATAGTGGGTAGTAGATTTAGAGCGTAGGTTTCCGAATTGTCTTTGGTCAACATTTGGGATTATCTTTACTTTCAACCACTTAGCTAAAAAGCTTTCATATAACTTCAAAAAACTGGAGTAACAGTAGTGGGACGGACACCATCAAAATCTTGATTGTTACCTTTCTTTTTTATGGGAGTAATAAAACCTAATTTCCAACAATTTGGGAATTTACCAGTAGAGGTAATTTCATTAAAAATTAAGGACAAAGACTCTGAGAGATTGTCGTCAAAGGCTTTAATTAGTACAATCGGGATGTCTAGTGGACATGTACTACACTTTTTAATGTTCTTAATTTTTGCTTCCACATGCGAGGGCGAAATAACGGGAAAATTGAGAGAGCACAAATCATAGGGAGTGTCAAAATAAAGGGGGCGGAGGTTCTGAACTATGGAAGAAAGAAACCTGTTCAGATCATTGGCTGTAACTGAAAGGTCTTCTTGGAAATGTAAATCTGTATTATTATGTGTTTTTCCACAAATTTTCTTTATTCTATTATACCATTGTTTTGGCTTTGTAGAAAATAAATCCTGGACTTTGCATTTGTAATATGAAGAAACAGATTTGCGTATTTCTTTTTTTATATGTTTTCGCAGTGAGTTCGCTTTGAATGTTTTACCACTCTTTAGTAGATTCAATTGAATTCGAATTAGTTTTTTCAATTGGCTAGTAATATATGGTTTGTCATTAGAACATGTTTTTACTTTTTTCACAGGGAAGAAATTTATGTGTTTTGTTTGAATCATATTTTGGAATTCAGAGACTTTAACATTAATGTCATTTTTCCTTTGAGAGCCAGCCAGTTTTCATTGGTATTCCAAGATCCAAATGTGTAAAGGGCATCATTGGAAATTAGGCAATAAGAGAACTCAGTAACAGAAAAAGTATGATTAAAGCTATTGAGAGGCTTCGTTAATAAACAAAAATGGTAACTTCCTCCTAACAGGGGCGAGGGGACAGGAGGGGCATAGACAGCCTGCATATTGGTGCAAATCAAATCAAGGGTTGAATTTCCTTTTATTGTTGGTATTTTTACTATTTGTTTTAAGTTTAGGGAACTACAAAGGGAATTTAACTTTAGATCTTTAGCATCATCTACTAAGAAAATACCGGCGTTCGGGAATTTGCATAGGACAAATTCGGCACTACTATGCAGTTGTTGGTAGAATCGCTGTCTTTATGCAGCGCTTTGATTTGGGAATAATAGAAGCAGCAAAACACAATCAAATTAAGGGGCGTGGTAAAACTTTGGGACTTACACTTACCCAAATGATTCCATCGTAATTTGAATAGTTGGGAGTATGAATTAATTTAGGGAAGAGATAATTATTTACAAATAATAGTATTCCACCTCACTTTTTACCTAGGGGGTGATCATAAGGACGAATTTTTATGAATAGGGAATAGTTGTTAATTTTCAATAAATCAGGGTTCTGTGCTTGGACCTCAGTTACGGCAATTATATCAATTTTGTGTACTTGACAGAGGGCCTCTAGCTCGATCAATTTGTCGAAATCCAGGCTTTCGGCGTTCGTAACAAGCAACTTTGAGTAATTAAAACGGTTAGTAAAGAGGGCAATTGTTTGGAGACAGTGGGGGGTGGGAGGAACGTGGATCTGTGAGAGGAGAGGCATCTTTTTCGGGAGGAAGGCTGGGATTCGTTTGAGAAGCAGGATTAAACTTCTGGTTGGGTTGAGCAAGGAGGGTTTGAGAGAAAGGGGCCATATCTTTTAAACCTGGGTCACTCTTGTCTGATAATGTTTGGGAGGAAAATAAGACGGTGGTATTTTCAGGGGGTTCAACTTGGGAGGGGTTAACTGGAGTGTTAAGAGGGAAGGGATTTTGCTTGGAATATGGAGTTTTTTCTGGGGGGTAAAGGTGGAAGTTTTTTGAGTGAGCAGGGTGGATTTTGGATAAAAAAGGAAGAGTATGCACTTATGAGCTAATTTTACTAATTGAATGAAGGGGGCTCCGTTTGTTGGTTGATTGAATTGTTGTAACTATTTTCATATTAAAAGTTTACTGCGCCTGGCTATAGCACAATAATCCCTGTTTTTCAAATGTATTAACATGCATTTAGTTTCAAGACAAAGGCCACTTTGAAATTTATGGCAGGGTATGGAATGTGAAAGGGAGCAATAATTGTCGCTACAGTGACCAGTAGTTAAAAAAGACATACAAGGGTGAACAAAGGTAGAATCACTCTTTTGTGTACACTTGTTGACCAAGTGAAATCGGCAGACAATAGAATTCTTCTCTGATTTGGCTTCAGGAACCGATTTACTAATAATACTCAAGTTGTCACCAACCCCTGGATCTGGAATATTGGCTGAATTCACACCTAAATTGTCTCTGACCTCTTTATCTGGAATATTGATTGAATCCTCATTTAAGTTGTCACTGACCTCTGTAACTAGGACACCGATTAAATTCCTATTTGAGTTGACACTTGCTTCATTAATGTTCATGTGTTGGGAGTTTTTGCTTCTGGATTGAATTGCAGTTGGTTTCAAATTAGCGATTTGTTGATTTGTATTCACAGACTTAGTTGTGTTCTTAATTATGTTCCCCCTAAGATCAATGAAAGTAGAAATTTCGTTGGTAATGAACTTGAGTTTTTTTTTCAGCACTAAGAGGGAGGGGAGGGAAAGGTAACATAGGGGGCTGGAATCACAATTGCCACGAGGAAAATTTTCAATCTGGCAGGAGGCATCATTAGAAGGCTCACAATTAGATTCAAAATCCATATGGGTACTGGCATCTTTAGTTTCTAGCAGAAAATCAGTCTGGCAACTGGCAGCACTGGTTAAAACTGGTAGAGGAGTAGTCTGACACTCGCTTTGGCTGCAATGAAAGATTTGCCATCCCTTTGGTAAGGCGGGGCAAGGGGGACGACCTGATATCATCTAAGATTTCTTTTAAGGAAGAATTTATTTCTGACAATCGGCGTCGTGGGGTATCACTAGCTTTTGTAGAATTTATTCCTGACAATCCGCGTCGTGGGGTATCATTATCTTTCGAAGAATTAGGGGTGGTATATTCTTGATTTTGGTGATGTTTTGATTCGAGGAACAATCCAAACATAACCAATTCTTATTCCACTTGGAACGTTCTATCCCCACACATTGCTCATGAATGGAAGATTTGCAAGTACTACATACCAGGCAATTGATTGTTGCCCTTAATCTACACTCAGGACACACTCTCTTAAAATCCTTTGGTTGTCGTTTAGTCATTTGGTTGATTAGTATAAAGGTTTAAAAAAAAAGTTCAATTCACCTGATGGCTGGTGACAAAATCCGGAAGTTAAGTCACAGTTAATCAACTTTGTCACTAAATCGGTTGTCCTTTAGTCATTTGGTTTATTAATATAAAGGGTTAAAAAGTTCATTTCGCCTGATGGCCGGTGACAAAATCCGGGAGTTAGGTCACAGTTAATCAACTTTGTCACTGAATTAACTGAGTTTAATGCGGAAGGCATAAACCAAATAGGTGTTAACAGGTTGAACTCTGGTTGAATACTGAAACTCTGGTTGACTTTCCAACCTATTAAAAACACTTCCCACCCAACCCAAAAAAACCTCAAAATTATTTAAGTCCAGGTTAATGGTCTGCGTTTTCGTTTGCAGATAATGCGAGTAGACGTCAGCCACTTTTTCATAAAAAAAATTTTTTGGGAGATAGATTCTTTAATACTGTCTAGCCTCCCGCCTCCAGAGTCTATTTTTCCCGAACTGCCAGATTCTCGCTGACATAGGAGTGTGCTATGTGTACTGAATCGGTATGGATATTGCCACTTGTAAAGGAGTTGAAAGGGTCTCTCAACTCAGCTCTTACTGCTCAAAGCTGAGTTTGCTAGACAAAAATCAGGTAAAACAGGGGTTGAGCCGACACCATTTTGTCCTGGTTCCCCATATCACTGTGAGGGATGCCCACTACATTTTTAACACCCTCTTGACCTTTTTAGGAGGTAATTGTTCTAATAAAATTGTCTAAAAATTCTTCTTCAATGCAGATATCCGTCACGAAACTATCTACATTAAAGTTGGGGGAAAGTAAACTAATAGGACTCAACCAAGCACTATAATTCTCTCACCCTCACTTTTCATTAGAGTCGTATATGAATTGTCACGGAACTGGGGTTACGTCGAAAATATGTTCTCGATGTACGCCCCTGATATAGGTTGTAATGCCGGTATGTGAAGCTAGAAATACTGAAAGCTTATTTGCTCATTCAAACACTCTTGATTTCATCCTCTAAAAGAATTTATACTAGGCTGGAAGAAAAAATATTATACTTAAAAGTGAGCGTTCAGAGCTAGATGGACCAAACTGCGAACTAATGCTTTAATGACGATACATGGACCCCCAAGGTGACCCTTCTTATGTATTGAGACCACAATACTACCTAATGCTTTAATGACCATACTTGGGCCTCTAAAGTGACCCTTCAGATGTATTGAGACGAAACTACAACATAATGCGTTAATGACCTTACTTGGGTCTCCAGAGTGACCTTTCGGATATATAGAGGCCACACCTAAAAGTTTAATGAACATACAAGTACCATCAAAGTGACCCTTCGGGTCCGTAGAACCGACACTACAAGCTATAAATTTAAGACCAGAAATTACCACATAAATATGGGCAATTTTACCCTTTACTTTTCAGGCATTATAATGTTCTAAAGAGGCTTGGAAACTTACTGAGTGGGAAGTTGTGTCCATTGTCGGGGCTCCAAGGAAATCATCCAGCAGGTTGTTAATCCATGCTGGGACATCATCATACTCGACCTGGAAAAAACAATAACAACTCTTACTCCTTGGAGGAATTATGATTTTAGCCGTGAAAAGACTATTAAGCTATTGATTCTCACATTCCCCCTTCTTAGAGGAAAGAGTAAACTCTTTTCATCACAAGATGTATTATTTCTGGAAGCACGAAGATCCTAGTTAACTCCTCTTTTATTAACCTGAAGAGAATGTCTTATTTTTAGCTGATTCCCTGGTGTCTTCCCTCAAAACTACTTACAGAAGATCCCCATTATTAACCCGAAATGAATTTGTTACTTTTTAAAGATGGACACCATCATCAATATTTTAACAGCCGGAGAAGTTCATCTTGCACAAAAATTTATTTTGTAGCTTTAAATCATAACAAAAAGCCCTTCAAGGCTAAAAAAGAATAGATTATTTGTAGGATAGGCAGTACCATTAAATCTCCCTCTCAGAGGTAGCCAAAAAAACCCTTACTTCCTAGTGATTTCTCCCTTTGTTAGTCTGAACAAAAATTAGCTAGAAAAACCAGTAAGTTTTTTATCGCGCCAATAAATAAGCCTTATGAAAGAATATCAAAGAATTTAACATACGTGAGGGACAGCAGCTCCATCTTATCATTGCGCAGGTGGCAAAGCTCTCAAGGCCCCGCAGCTTGACTGTCATAGCGCTTGGGGGCCGAAGGGCACATTTCATGTCTGTTAGGGCGGATGTAGTGAACTTCTTCTACCGTTGCTCACTGAGCACAAATGGGCCAGTAGTCTTGTCATGGGGGTTGGGCGTTGAAGCCCCCATATCACATACCCTCGCCCTCTTTTGGGGAGGAAGGTCAGAATTTCCTTAAAAAGAAATAAAATCTTCTTTTTTTCTTGAAGTAAAAAAATATACCTTTTGGAAATTAGATTTCATAAAAAAGTCATATATAGTTAATCTTATTACTAAACTCATTGCTACCTAAATCACCTTCACGGTGGGGGGCCCCCAAGAAAAATTCCGTGAGGATACGGGAAAATGGATGGCCAATGATGCGCAACTCCTTTGCACTAAGAAGAATTTTAAGTCACTTAGCCTTATTAAGGGGGGGGAGGGGTATCTGACAGAAAATTTTGAATTAGAGAATATCACAGACCGCAATATATTTCATTTTGTTTTTATTCTTTCTATAATATAGCTAGAAATGTTTTATACAAGATTGTTTAAATGTGATATCTAAACCCACTCCCCCCACCTTTCCATATCATAGGCAGCGCAATAGCGCTGCCTAAGTAAAGAACGATGTAAACACAATGTATGTTTTTTGTTTTTTTGGGGTCTTAGACCAGGGCAATTCGTATCGAAGGAGTTGTCGTAGAAACTTCGATAAGGGCTTATTCCATTGAAAATTGGAATGGCTAGTGCTCCTTTAAATAGTCGAAAGTGATTGAAAGGAAGCTAACACCCCTTCCACGCCCACAATTTTTCCAAACACGTCCAATCAAAATTGTAAGATAGCCATTTTGTTCAGCGTAGTTGATTTCCAAATAGAAATTATGTTTTTGAGGAGGACACTCCCCCACAGCCCTCAGGGCAAGGGTTTTAAGTTATGCCCTGGGGCATATAAGGTTTTTATAGTAATCTTTGTCGTAGAAACTTCTAAAAGGGCTCATTCGATTGGAAATTCAAAGGGCTAGGGCCCTTTTTAATAGTCCAAAGTGATTGGAGGGCAACTAACCCCCTCTCACACCCAACTTTTGCCCAAACACATAAAAGCAAAATTTTGAGATAGCTCTCTTGTTCAACGTAGTTGAAAATTCTGGAAATTAGGTAATTGAGGATGACAACCCCCCCCCCCCCACAGTCCTCAGGGCAAGGGTTGTAAGTTATGCCCTGCGGTCATATAAGGTTTTTTATAGAAAGTGTTGTCGTAGAAACTTCAAAAAGGAAATTGAAATGAAATTGAAATTTGATGGAAATTGAAATGGCTATTCCCCTTTTAATTAGTCGAAAGTGTTTGAAAGTCAACTAACACCCCTTCCACGTCCACCATTTATCCAAACACATCCAATCAAAAGAGATAGCCATTTCGTTCAAAGTATTTGAAAGGTCTGGAAATTATATCTTTCAGCATGACACTTCCCCCACAGCCCTCAGGGTAAGGGTTTTAAGTTATGCCCTGGCGGCATAGAAGGTTTTTATTGAAATCTTTGTCGTAGAAATGAGACGGCTATTTTCTTCATCGTAGTTGAAAGGTCCGGAAATTATGTCTTTGAGGATGACAACCCACTCAGAGCCCTCAGGGCAAGGGTTGTAAGTTATGCCATGGGGACATATAAGGTTTTTATAGAAAGCGTTGTTGTAGAAACTTCAAAAAGGGATCATTCGATTGGAAATTGAAAGAGCTAATGCCCTTTTTACATATCGGAAGTGATTGGTGGGTAACTAATCCCCCTCTCACGCCCACAATTTCCCCAAGCACATCCAATCAATATTTTGAGATAGCAATTTTCTTTAATGGAGTTGAAAGTAGTGGAAACTATGTCTTTGAGGATGACACCCCCCAGCCCTCAGGGCAAGGGCTGTAAGTTATGCTCTGGGGGCATATAAG
>JAQQPU010009939.1:0-19128 GCA_029168905.1 Artemia sp. Kazakhstan ARC1039 | reverse complement strand
AAATAATAGTAATAATAAAAAAAATATAGAAAAATAGATAAGTAACTGAATTAAAAAGGGTAATACATAAATAAAATATAAAAGAAAAATAATAATATAAGATATAAAGAAAAAATAATAATAACCAATCCAGTCTCCATCACTCACTATACTTAATTCTCTCACCCCTCCCACACCCACCCAACCTTAATTTAGCTCCTACCCACCCTTGAGTTCCCTGCCCACGCTTACCTCTTCAGCTTTTCATCCTCCCCTACCCAACCTGCCAACCATAATAAAATTAAACAAACTCCTCCAAAAAAATAATCTTTTAAATTCTTTTTAAATTGAGGTACATGTTCTGCCGCTCTAATAGAGAAAATTTAATAAATTCCTCCCAAAAAATAATCTTTTAAATTCTTTTTAAATTGAGGTACATGTTCCGCCGCTCTAATGATCAATGTTAGGTCATTCCATACTGATGGACCCAGGTGTTTCATTGAAAATGAAGACCTGGTACCATGACGTAAATCATCAACTATATTATCACTTTGTCTAGTTCCATAATTATGTAGGTCCCTATTAATTTGGTAAAAATTCTTAAAAACATCAGGGGTTAAACCATTCTTACACTGAAACACAAATACTGCAGCTTGGTAATCTCTTACTGACCTACATTAAGGAGCTTCAGAGACCTAAAATACGCACATGTGTCATGTACATCCTGGACATACTTACCGATTATTCTATCAGCTTTATTTTGTAGAACTTGCACTCTTCTATAGTTGCATAAGAAGTTACTGCTCCATAGGAGGCAACCGTACGAGATATATGGATAAATCAACGAATAATATTTATATATATATATATATATAAATATATATATATATATATATAAAGTATTCTTTGAGGGAGAAAGTGCTGCAGACGTCGAAGTATTCCTACCCCACGGGCAATTTTTGATGAAATTGCGAAACTGTGACACTTCCATGCCAGATGGCAATCAAGATAAAAACCAAGGTAGCGGAGATGATCAACTTGCTGAACCAGATTACCACATAAAGTTACCTGGCAAGACGCATCCAGTGGTGTACCAACTCTACAAAACGTCAGCAAAAATGTCTTGCGAACATTTGCACACAATAGTCTTAAAGAAGTGAAAATCTCCAGCCTTTCCAATGTGAGATTCGCTTTTTTGACCAGGTCCTTCGCAGATGAGGCAAACAAAGTTGAAAAAGTATTATCAGTAAACGAAGTAAGACACACATCTTTCAAATAAAGACGCATGAGATCAATATAGATGAGGTAAAGCAGGGCCCCTAACACTGATCCTTGTGGTACTCCACACGTCACTGGAAATGCTGCTGAACCCACATCATTCAATACTACTTTGAGGGATCTCCCTGTGAGATAAATCTCAAACCACTTCAAGCACTTTTCGCGGACGCCTAACGACTGCATCCGACTTAGCAGAGTTTGAAAATCAACTGTATCGAATGCTTTGCGAATATCTATAAATATGGACAAATATGTTTCACCGCTGTCCCTACCACTGTTGATTGATTCTATAAGTTGTTGCAAAGCAATCGTCGTCATGTGCCCTTTGCGAAATCTGAATTGGGTCTCACTCAGCAGATCATAGCCCTGTAGGAAACAATATAGACGTTGATGAACAACTGGAAGGATCGAAATTGGTCTCCAGCTCGAAATTTCCTTTTCAAGGCCACCTTTATGACAAACACATCTATGAACTCCCATTAAAGACTCCCTTTTCGAGGTCTCAAAGTAGACTACTCAAACATAATATTCTATACAGCAACTTTTTACAGAGGTGTACCTTCGCTTGGCCCAGGCAATCCTCTCAATCCCCTTGCAAATCCCATTCTATTTTTTCGTACCTTTACCTTTCAATGACTCAAACCAGGAAGTCCAAAATAAAATTTAGTTCAACGCTTAGTTATTGCGAAACAAACTAACTTAGGAACCAGAATTCAACTTAGGATTAAAAATTATCTTATAGGAAAATGTAATTACGGAAAAGAAAATGGGTGATTTATCAGAAAAGAAAAGAAACAGGGGTGGAACCCCAATATGGAGTTTCTCTCAAATCACTTTGACTCTTAAAAAGGGCACAATAACTTCCAATTTTAAATCAAATGAGACCCATCTGAATTAAATACAGCCACGTATTCCATAAGAACTTCACATGCCCCTAGCGCATAACTTCAAGCCCTTGTCTAAGGCTCCGGGAGGTCGTGCCAACACTGGAGGCATTGCTATATGTTCTTTGGACTATTTAAAACAAAATTGTCACCGCACAATTTCAATCAGATACATTTGGTGAAAAGAAGGGTAGTTGGGTGGGGGGAGGGGCTACTTGACCTTCATCACTATGGCCTCTTTAAATAGAACTAGAACTTCCAATTTCAACTAAATATTTATACCTCTAAAGTTTATACAACGATCACTTCCATAACAACCTTAAAAGCCCCAGGGGCATAGCCTACAGCACTTGCCTTCAGGCTCTGGTGGTTTGTATCAACCTCAAAAGGCTTGTTTTATAATATTTGTACTATTTTGTATAAAAGGACTATCTCAAAATATATATTGCATACGGGAAACTACGTGTTTATGTGTGTATAGGGGGGGGGAGCTGCGCTCTGATCCCTTTGACTCTAAATGGCACTAGAACTTCTGTTTACCAATCCAATGAATCACCTTCAAAGCATATACGACCACCCTTTCTATAAGAACCTTATATGCCCCAGGGCAAAACTTATAACTCTTTCCCTGAGAAATCAGTATGGGGAGGATGTCTTCCTCACAAACATAATTTCCGTAACTACGATGAACAAAATTGTTGCATCCAAATTTTCATTGGAGATGTTAAGGGAAATGATAAGCATGAAGGGGAGAGGCTGGCTGCTCTCAAATCACTTTGACTCTTAAAAAGAGCATTATAGCTTCCAATTTCAAATCAAATTAGCCCTATCTGAGGGTTATACGACCGCCCATTCCATAAAAACCTTATATGCCCATATGAGTAAATTACAACCCTATTCCTAGGGCACTGGGGACTGTGCCCCCATAGAAACCTTGTTGTATGTTCTTTGGACTATTTTCAACAAAATTGCTATCTGATAATTTTGATCAGATGCGTTTTGGGAAAAGAAGGGTTGTCAAAGAAGGAGGGGAGGGGGAGGTGATAAAAGCCCTTTATCACTTTTGACGCTTAGAAAGGAACTATAACTTCCAATTTTCAACCAAATAAGCCTCTTCTAAAGCTAAACAACCATCCCTTCAATAAAAACCTTAAATACCCCGTGGCATAACTTAAAACCCTCGCTCCTAGGCAATGGTGGTTTGTATCAGCCCTAAAATTGTTTTTATATGATCTTTGGACTATGTTGCATAAAATGACCGTCTCAAAATTTTTATCCGATGTATTTCGGGAAAACATGGCACATATTGCCTCGTATAAAGGGTACTATAACTTCCAATTTCCAGTCAAATGGACCATCTCTGAAACTTATGCGACCACCCATTCCATGAAAAACTTTATATGACCACATACCATGACTTACAGCCCTATCCCAAGGGCACTGGGGGGTTGCGTCATCCCTAAAGGCATTGTTTTAATTCTTCGACTTTTTGAGCAAAATGGCTATCTCACAATTTTAATCAGATTCGTTTAGTGAAGACAGATAGTCAGAGTGAGGGGGGGGGGTTAGCTGCCTTCCTTCAATTTTGACTTTTAAAAGAGAACTAGAACTTCTAATTTTTAACCAAATGAGCCTCTTCTAAAGTTTATACAGTCATCCTTTCCATAAATGCCTTAAAAACCCCCTGGATATAACTCCCAACTCTTGCCCCAAGGCTTTTGGGAATGTTTAAACCACAAAAACCTTGTTATACGACATTTCTACTGTTTTGAATAAAATGGTAATCTCAGAATTTCTATTAGATACACTTCAGGAAAATTTGACGTGTGTGGGGGGGGGAGGTAGCTTCCTTCCGATCACTTTGACTCTTAAAAAGAGAACTAGAGCTTCTGATTACCAATCCATTGAGTGTCCTCCAAATTGTATTTGACCACGCTTTCTATAAAAACCTTATATATCCCCAGGGTATTATTTACTACCCTAGTACAGAGGTTTGGTGATTTGTTATCCTCTAATAAATAATTTCCAGACCTTTCAGCTACGTTTAACAAAATGGCCATCTAAAAATTTGATTGGCTGTGTTATAGGAAATGGTGGACTTGAGAGGAGGGTTAGTTGCCCTCCAATCAAGTTTGACTATTACTAAGGGCAATAGCCCTCTCAATTTCCAATCGACCGAGCCCTTTTTGAAGTTTCTAAAACAACACTTTTTAAAACAACCTTATATGCCCCCCAAGGCATAGCTACCAACCTCTGCCTTGAGGACTGTGGAGGGGGTTGTCATCCTCAAAGACACAAGTTCTGGACCCTTCAACTACGTTGAATAAAATGGCTATCTCAAAATTCTGATTGGATGTTTTTGGGAAACTGGAGGGCGTCGGACTGGGTCAGTTGCCTTTCAATTATTTTGACTTTTAAAAAGGGGACTTGCACATCCAATTTTCAATCGAGTGACCCCTTTTTGAAGTTTCTGCGACAATTCCTTCAATACAAAGCGTCCCGTTCTAAACAAATAACTAAATAATACATTGTGACAACATTGTTCTTTACTTAGGGTACTTAGAACTTCTGTTCTATTGCACTGCCTATGATTTCATTTATAAATTCGATAGAATAACCGTTGCAAAACAAAATATCTCTCAAAAAACAATAATTCACTGTCAATATAATCTGAGGAACAATTTCTATATTCGCTTTCCACCAATGATACAACTATTCCTTTTTTTTTACTCAAACTAGATAAAATGAATGCGCAATTCAAATATCTATCGTTATCAGTTGGTTTTCTATCAAACAGTTCGTGCTAACGAACTGTAAGTAAGGAGCCACCCGACTCAAAAGTAACCGAAACTCTAAAAAACGAAATTTCGATACCAATAGACATATCAACAGAATTGGCTTTTTATGCTGATTTCAAATATATATATATTTCTATAAGTATAGTTTTACCCATCAAAGGTTACAAGACTGAGAAGTTTTTTCTGATTTTCGTAAAAATGAGAAAATAGCCCCTTAAAGTCAAGTACTCTCAATGAAAATCACATCAGTAGGTTCAGCGTATCAGAGAATCCTGTTGTATAGGTTTCAACCTATTATCTGTAAAAATATACAACTTTGTATTTTTTGCAGAAGAAAGATCCAGGATGCGTGTTTCTTTGTTTGTTTTTTCCCCGGGGTGATCGTATCAACCCTTAGGTCCTAGAATATTGGAAAAGGGTTGATTCGAAGGGAAATTAGAAGTTCTAGTGCCATTTTCAAGTGACTGAAAAAATTGGAGAGCAACTAGGCCCCCTCCCCCACCCCTTTTTTCTTAAAATCGTCCGTTCAAAGCTTTGAGATATCCTTTTGTTCATCATACTTGAAAGGACCAATAACTATGCCTTTGGGTATAACATTACTCACCCACAGACCCAGGGGAAAGGTCTTTACGTTATAAAATTTGTCCATTGTTTTTGCTTAATATTTATTATTGGGATATAGGTATAGATTTTCGGATTCAGGGGGGGGGACAAATTTTCTGCTTGGGGTTTTCCACGGGAGAATTTTTCATGAGGAGGAAGTTTCCAAGAACTGAACCTGTCAGGGGAAATTATACACCGGAGGTATTTGCCAGAATTCTTCTACAAAATTCTTTTTATATGTCTTGCTTTCTTTTCCATCTCAATTTTACGCGCAGAGTGGTTAAGAGTAATTGTCCGGGGTAAATTTTCACCGGGATTGAATTATCTAGAAAATATTTTCGTGGGGAGGGGGTTTCTCCGTGGAGCTGAGGTCAGACTCTCTGGAATTTTTTAAAAAACTATAAGAAATTAAATAAAAAAAAACAAGTTTTTTCAACTGAAAGAAAGGAGCAACATTAAAACTTATAAATTTTATTTTATTCTTACACTTAAAAATTTTAGCGTAAAGAGTGAGGTATTAAGGCGAGGGAACCCCCTCATATACGTAATAATTTATGTTCGTTTTAAGTTTAAATGTTGATCCTTACTTTCAGTTGAAAAAAAATTAAATTTAATTTTCATTAACCAAATATCCAAAAAAGGTGGCTTTTCTTTTTCTTCCAATTCTAGCATAAAAAATACTTTTTTTGCCATGGTCAAGAAATAAATTTAGAAACTCAAAGCTGTGCACCCAAAAGCACAAAATTTCGTCCATAAACCACCCCAAAAACAAGGAGCCAGGTGAAAACACTGTATAGAGGACATATGGATAGAACCTAATAAAAGGTTAGCCAAAACAGGTCTGCCAAAAGAACACCCATGGATTTAAGACCATGGATGAGCTCCATCGCGTTACAGTGCGACTTCTGAATCTGGGAAAATACGTAAATATCTTAGAAAGTTTTCAACGGTTATCCTTGAGGTTTTATCTATACTGTTTCTGCCCTAGTTGCTGCTGTTTTGCATCCCAAAATGTCAGAAATAAAACATGTGTGTGGTGTGAAACCTTTTCTTATTTCAGACATGCACTATAACTTTAAATTCTCTTTCCAGTGGTCCAACTCATAGCAACAACAGCCACTGGCTAGACTTGATTACCTGTAGTAACAAAAAAAAAGAAAAAAAAAAGAAAAGAGAACTGTGTAGTCAGCCTTCTTGGATTTTTTTTTTCAATGAAACTACCAAAAAAGGTATTTTACAAGTATAAGAGAAGGGGATGACCCATGTCCTCCTCCCATTTCAATTTAAGACCCTATGGTGAGTATAGAACGTAAAAGTACGAAGACAATGAAAAATATAGATATATATATATATATATATTATATAAAATTATTTTAACAAAGAGGTAACACAAAGTTCACTAGTATTTGACAACATATACAGTTTAGAAATAGCCACCATATCCACCATAGCCTCCATAGCCACCATAGCCTCCATATCCTCCGAGACCATATCCACCATATCCATAATAAGGATAGCCTCCGTATCCATAACCATGTCCTAGGCCAAGTCCATATCCTCCATAGAATCTGCCCTTCTCATCTCTTTTTTGTTTGTTTCCTAAATTGAAGGGAAGACAATTAATAAGATAATGGCAGATCTGCCTACTGGGACAGGACAGAAAAAACAAGACGTTCTCGTAGCTTTTTAGTAAATTCAGTCACGTGAAGTTTTTTTCTAAATCCCACTACCATTTTCAAAAGCATGGGCAGTATTGCCCTACCATCAGCCTTTCTAAGATAATATGTAATGGGCTGTGAAAATATGTTCCATTATTCATTGTTTAGAGTTTGGCAAGAAACTTTGCATTATAATTTAGGTTTTCTATATATTTCCCCGAAATTTAGCCCGAAAGTTGGCCCCTTGCCTGAGCTACAAAAAATTAACAATTATTCTTCTGCTTGCCAAGCTCATCCCAAATATTTGATGATGAGAATTTTCACTCACTTGAGCCTTTCGCATTGTATTCCAGGTATGTATCTCAGAAATCAAGATTAAAAACTACAGAGGCAAGTAAGCAGTAGCTTGCATTGGAGAAACTTAAATATTGAGGGGGAGAGGATTTTCCAAGACTAAAAAAATATTTACGTCAAACGCAAGAATGAAATTATAAATAGCTGGGCATCTCGAGGACAGTATGCTGGATTCAAATACCTTCCTTATGTAATATATGCCCGTGTTTAGAGCATTTTTTGCTCGGTTCAGTACCGCAAGTTGTGCTGTGTCCATCTCAGCCACAAGAACAATTGGTTTTGTTTCGACATTTCCCATTCTGTTTTTCAAAAAATGTTGAAATGAAAATGATATGACGAAAATGGGACATGTAAAAAGAAATTCTTTAGCTCCAGTTTTCATCAAACAGGTCCTTTCCAAGAGAATAATCCTGTTCAGTCCTTTTTAAAGACTAAAAATCATATTTGTGGCTAATGGATCAGTTTTTACATTACCGTTTATATAGAAATGCAAAAGAAATTATACATAATCTAACAAATTTTGCCAGAAGAAGGGACTAAAAGTTGTAAATATGGCAGAGTTGAAGTCTTAAAGAGGATGTTATAATAAAAAATATTTCCCATATGATGCTTTTGTCTTTAATTTCAGTTTTTACCTTCAAATTTTTAGCTAAAATACAAATCAAAATTAGAGATTACATAAAACGGATTACAAAAACTAGGGATGGCATCCGTCTACAACGACAAATTTCTTCCAGATCTGCTTTATATTGTTCAATTCTGGAATTATTTTTTTACAGTTAGTGATAAAAAGCACCTACGATCAATCTTCTTCAGATTTACCAAATTTCTTTTACATTTGCTTCCTTGGACAAGAAACCGTAACATTATCCATATAACCTTCCAGAACCCAATATTAGTATTAATAAATCTTTATCCCGTTTTCAAAGGAATTTTCATCACCCATGGTTGTCAATTAGTTCGCAATATTAATATTAATAATAGTTTGTTTGTATTAATATAAAGTATGTAAGTAAGAGTTTTCGGTCATGTATTTGAATTTTCAATGTTTCTTTTTTTACCTTTGGTGATTACCTTTGGTGATTTTTTTACCTTTGGTGATTTAGTGTATCTTTTTTTGACGGGCAGTAAATGAATAATAGTAAATAATAATAATAATGGCCCTTTATTCTCAAAAGATACTGGCTCAAAGTTAATAATATTTTATTTTTCATTTACGACTTAAGAAGAAATGTCAAGGCTTTCAGAATGATAACACTCTTGAATATAACATGAAATTTGTCTCTTTAGCTATCATATGTTCGAGTGAGTAGTTCTTGGTAACGTTTGTAACACAATAATTTAGACAAAATTTTTGTAATATAACCTTGGTGATTTTGCACACTAATCTTTATTTTCTTCCAGGAGGGTTTTGAGCAGTTGTATACTTGTAATATTTAACTTTTGTCTCTGCTCTTTTTTTTAGTATTTGTCTGTAGGCGTTTCATTTCGAACATCTAATTCGGATGAATTAAAAATAGATGAAAAAAATTATTCAAATAAATAGTTTCAATTAACATTTCATTCATTTTATAATGGTATGCCTCTTTTGAATTTTAAGAGGCTGTAAGGCTAACTGTTTTTACTGTAAGTCATAACCATTATTCAAATCTAAGCTTTCATTCTTCAGAATCATTAGTTGGCAGCCCCCTTCCCCTTGAGAGAACCTTAATTATGACACTGATGCCTTACCTTCTTCAGAGAATTGTCCTCTTGCTCCAGAGCCATCACGTGGCTCTATGCTAAAGCCTTCTCCTCCTCTTGGTCGGGCGGTAGCTAAACTGAATAAACACGCCAAAGTGATGCAAACAACCTGAAAAAGAAAAAAAGTTATTACGTATACAAAATGGCACTTTTTACAGTTAAGGATATTTTTTTTTTAAATAACACAACATAGGTTACATGGACACTTGAATTTTCTCAAAGTTTTTATGGTTAGTTATCCAAAAATAGTGAATAGGCCTTGCAAACAGATGTAGTTGTTATTTAATAAAAATACAACCATGACAATCATGGCAGCAGATCTTTTGTTATTATGATGCAAACAGAGCTCATCATCTAAGCCAAATCTCCTTACTCCATTTTTCTATGGGTGCCACTAGGGAGGGGTCAGGCCCATCTCGATGAAAAGATCTTAGCATCTGAAAAACTCTTAGCATCTGATATTTTCCCGGCTTTGTAATTAGGTCCTATTTTGGGGAGTGAAGTGGGGCTGGAGCAATGGTATATTTTTCAGCAGTCGGCCATGAGGGTTCTCCCAAACTTTATGGCTTTGATATATTGGATTTTATCAAACAGTTTGTGGTAACAAACTGTAAGTCAGGAGCGACCTGGCTCAATAGTAACCGAAACTCTAAAAAACGAAATTATGATACCAATAGATAAATCAAAAGAATCAGATTTTTATGCTGATTTCAAATATAATAAGTTTTATCAAGTTTAGTATTGACCCAGTGGTCCTAGGATATCGCAAAAGGGCTCATTCGAACGTAAATTAAAAGTTCTACTGCCCTTTTAAGTGAACAAAAAAATGGAGAGCAACTAGGCTCCCTCCCACGCTCATTTTTTCCCAAATTCACCCAATCAAAATTTTGGGATAGTCATTTAGTTCAGCATGACTAAAAATATAATTACTATGTCTTTGAAGATGACTGAATCCCCCACATTCCCGGGGGAAGGGCTGCAAGCTATGAACTTTGCCCAATGTTTTACATATAGTATTGGTTATTGGGAAGTATACATACATTTTCAGGGGGGATTTTTCTGGTAGAGGGGGGGGGGGTACGTGGGAGGATATGTCCTTGGAGGAAGTTTTCATGGGGGAAGGGACATTGCTATGAAGGGGGTGCCGGATTTCCCAGCATTATTTAAAAAACTATCAGAAATTAAATAAAATGAACAGGTTTTTCAACTGCAAGTAAGGAGCAACATCAAAACTTAAAACGAACAGAAATTATTACGTATATGATTGGGTTTGCCCCCTAGTCAATACCACGCTCTTTACGCTAAAGTGTTTTAATACTTTCATAAGAGCTATTTATTCAAATTAACGGCCTTGGTGATTAAGGGGTAATTTTTAAAGAATTGGAAAAAATTTCGAACTCTAGCGTAAAGAGCGAGGTATTGACCAGTGGTCGAACCCTCAAATATACATATTAAAAATATATGAGTATAGAAGTTCGTTACGTAAGTTAATTTGTATGTGACGTATATTATTTTCTATTAAAAAGTTCGTAAATAACATTAAACAACTTTCGAGAATGCCATTTAACCAAAAAAAGTAAAATTAATATGCAGATTTCGTTTTAATTATTCATATACGGTAAGACAAAATCAAAACCTGCATTAATTCAAACGTTCAGGAATTAAATAAAAAAAAACAAGTTTTTTTAACTGAAAGTAAGGAGCGACATTAAAACTTAAAACGAACAGGAATTATTCTGTATATTAAAGGGGCTGTCCCCTCCTCAACGCCTCGCTGTTTACGCTAAAGTTTGACTTTTTCTCACAACTGTATTTTTAAAACAATAAAAGCAGAGATAGAGAAGGTGACGAGGATATATCACATTGCCATTTCGGGATCTCCTGGCTCTCTAAAATAAACTTAACTTGTTTTGCTACCGCCCCCTTTCTATCACTAAACCTCCCCCCCCCCCGCTTCCCACAGCCTAGCTTCTCCACAACTTTCCAAAATATGTTTAGACTATGCTGTACAAAATGGCTCTCTAAAAATTTTGATCGAAAAACTTTAAAAGAGGGGGCTGGAGGGGGGCTAGTTACCCACCAATCTTTTTGCTTAATTAGGAAAGAAATTATAACTTTTAATTTGTGTTCGAATGAGCTCTTTTCTGATATTCTGGGACTTTGGGCTCGATGTGATCACCCCCTGAAAAAACAATAACAAACAACAAATGAACAAGCATCGGTGATCTTTTTCTGGCAAAAAACACAAAATTCTATATTTCTGAAGATGGGAGCTTAAAACTTCTACAATAAGGTTCTTGGATACGTTGAACCTAATGTGTGATTTTTATTAAGATTCCTCGACTTTTAGAGGGGTATCTCCAACTATTTTTGAAAATCAGGTAAATACTCTCAGGCACGTAGGTTTTGATCGGTAGAACTAAAACTTAATGAATCTTATATATCTGGAATATACATAATAAGTCGGCTCTTTTGATTTATTTTATATCAACATTCTGTTTTTTAGAGTCGCAATTACTATTAAGCCACATCGCTCCTTACTTAAAGTTGGTTACCACGAACTGTTTCATGAAGAATTCGCCAAACAATTATAATTTGTTTCACCTTAAACCTGTATCTACCCAACTGCATAGATCAGTAGCAGAATTACTATGTACAATTAAGACGAAAAGCTTAATTTTCTGACTTGTATATTTAGTGTAACAAATAAAACAGATGCATAAAGTTCCTGGCAATCAATGAGGACTAATAATTATTATTAACCCTTTCAACTCTATGCTAAAATATAATTAGCGTATTTTTATACTAATTGGCATGTATGCCAATTCTATAATTGTAAAACTTCTTTTTCAATTTATGAAATACAACTTCTTTCCTAATTTTAGTAGCAACGGCTTAAGAATATTTTAGCACCAGCATGTTATTTCAACAAAATCTTCATTCATTATGCGCAAAGTTGCACAGTCCTAGACCTATGTGCTTCAAAATAAGAGGAAAAGTTTATACGGAAATTGATCTCAATATGTTGTTATGCAGGTTTTAGTAGTAGCGGGCGCCAAATTACGAAAAAAGAAACGCGGATGAAAAATCCATAGAAATGAGTTAAAAATAGATTACACAAAACAGTTCAAGAAAATTTAGCTTTCCTTTGAAGTTTGTGAACCAACATATTGTTAATGTCCGATAATTAACAGACGAAAAGAGTTATAAACTTAACTAATTAGTTTAATTGACTTATTTATTTTCGTGATTGGACGCGGCAACATTCATATAAATTTAGTACACTTCATAATTTAGACTTATAATTTATTATAAGTCTAACATAATTACATAATTTAGACAAAATTTACACTTCATAATTTCATAATAATAAAAAACTTCATAATTTAGACTCAACTAGAAGAAAAATCTTGGAAATCAAGAATCGTTGGTATAAACAAACCTGAGATGAGCCTATGGGGCAAAACAATTTTTATCTCCTTGGTTATGTTTATGTCCTTTGTTTTCGATTTTTCTAAAAACAGTATGTTGGAAATTGGAATTTATCTTTTGAGTTTATTTTCATCTTACTTTTATAAAGAGCAATTTAAGTAGATTCAGAAAGAGCAATTAATTGATTGTGCTATGCAGCAGGCTGCTAATTAGTTTCTAGATTTTTTCTGTAGCATTCTAAATACCAAATTTCCTTCTGTGATACCAAAACATTTACCAATTTTATCAAGCACTTGCTACCAAAAAAACAACAAAGGGTTACACCAAAGGCACATCCAAGATATTTGTCAGGAGGAGGATATATTTTAAAGGTGGGGGTGGGTGGTTGTTTAAGAACATACCTTAAAAGCGCATTAAAAATTTATTTATACACATTTTTCTACGTTTTTACGAATTATAATTTTTATTTTTGGTGGAGGGGGTGCTGGTTGGGTTAAAACCCATTACTCCTCCTTCCTCTGGATATGGTGCTGGGTAAGACAAAATTCCCCGATAGGACAAGCAGAATTGATAGAAAGTAAGTACCTAAGCGAACTGTATTGCGTAAGAACCACTCACCATTGAGACCAAAAGCTTCATTCTAATTGTTTATGTATTTCTGTTTTTTCACCACTGCACAGTCTCAATCTGATAAAATTTCACAGATTTTCAGTGCTTATATTGGCCTAGTAATGGCTATTGCACAATCTCAAATCAAGGTTAGTAAACATAAAAAATTTCGGGAGTAAAAGTTAATAACTAATAAATGTTATCCCTGAATATATTACTTTACTCTTGAATGAAGAAAGGCTGCATTACCCTGAGGGTTCTTCGTAGTAATTTTCATAATTGTTATTTATAGTGCGGTATATATAGCACCTTACAAATTAAACTTTCGAAAATTGACTTAATTTCGAGGTTTTATTGATTTTAGTTATTCATTAGACAAAACGACCAATAGTGTAAATTTTATTGCCTAATTATACCTTTTGTAATGATATATTAATGATAATGATAATGACATCATATGATACGTTCATAATTGTGTTACAGCCGAGTCCCAGTGACTTTTGTCGCTAGTGACCGACCTTCTAGGGCATTTAACTGAATAACACATAATGCGTGGGAGGCCTGAAAGAGAGAAAAAAAAAAATAATACAAAGAATTAACTAAATTATAAGCCAAGTTAAACATAAATTTATCTAAACTGATATAAATTTTCTATAAGCATGGTCCATTTCCCCCTAAGGTGGGTCAAAAATTTGATTATCCCAACGAAGTATAGCGGGACATTCACCGAAAGATAGCTTTCAATAAGACACTGGAGAAACCTATTTAAGCCCCATTTATAATGAAACAGTTAATTATGATTGTTTTTACTTAAATAATTTTTACATAAATAATAAACTGAAATAGTTTACTTAAATAATAAATACATCATAATGATACGTTTGGTAATCGAAAAGTTATTGCTCAAGCATTTTTAAATCTAAGGATATATTGTTTTCTTTATAGATAGGATAGAAGGGACAACGTGGGGGGGATAATGATACGTAAAACAGTTTTCCCAATTTCAAGGTAGGGAGCGGGGCATGTGAATTGCCTCCTCTCCCCTAATACTACCCCTGAAGGATAGACAAGCTTTATTGACAAGCATTCATAATATTTAACATAACTTCTACCATAAGTGAGCATATTATTTGTAGAACTGGGGATAAACTCCTGAATGGAATCCAAGACAGTAAATACATAAAAAATAAATTTAAGAAATAAAGAAAAGGCCCGAGAATATATGCCATAAAAGAAGGAGAGAACACACCAGTTAAGGGAAAAAAATCAACACAAATCCAAAAATCAACAACTATTCAAGTCGTGTCATCAAGGCTATTTCATTCAAAATCTAGAATGGGAAAAAGATTCAACTTACGATAAAAAATGAGGGAAAGTTCAATACAATGTAAGAATAAAAGCAAAAAAGCAAACAATGAAACAGTTCGTGGTAACAAACTGTGTGCATTGAGTGACGCGGCTCAATATTAGCCAAAACTCTAAAAACAGAGTTTTGATAACAATATATACATTCCATAGAACGGAATTGTGATATCGATAGACATATCAACAGAATTGGATTATTATGCTAACTCCAAATATATAAAATTTATTTAGTTTAGTTTTACCCATCAAAGGCTACGAGCCTCAAAATATTTGCCTGATTTTCGATATAGGGGGGAAACATCTCTTAAAGTCATGGAATCTTAACTAAAATCACACCGTCAGTTTCAGCGCATTAAAGTACCCTACTGTACAGGTTTAAATCTCCCATCTTCTAAAATGTCTCTAAAATATCTTCTAAACAGAAATACGACGGATGTGTTTTTATTAGTTTTCCCCCAAAGGTGATCGTATCGAACTAACGGTCCTAGAATATCGGAAGAGGGCTCATGCGAACGAAAACTAAAAGTTTTGGTGCCCTTTTTAAGTAATCAAAAATATTGAAGGGTAAATAACCCCCTCCCACGCCCCTTTCTTTGTCATTCGATCAAAATTTGAGATAGCCATATTGCTCAAAATTGTTGAAAAGGTCCAATAACTGTGCCTTCTGAGATAACATGCCCCACAGCCTCTGGGAAAAGGTCTTTAAGTTATAAAATTTGCCCAGTACTTACGTCTAGTATTTGTATTCGGAAGTATGTGTTTCGGGTGGGAGGGATTGTGAGTTTTCTGGAGGAAGATTTTCCACGGGGAGAAGTGTTGATGAGGAGGGAAGTTTCCGGGGATGGACTTTTCACGGAAATTTTACACTGGAGGAATTTGCACAATTTTTGTACAATTTTTTTTTAGTTGTCTTACTTTTCTCATTGCCGACTCAATTTTACGCGTGGAGATGCTGAGGGTCATTGTCCGGGGTGAACTTTCACCAGGATTGAATTGTCTAGAGCAGTGTTCCCCAACTTTTTCTTCCTGGCGAACCAAAAAAAAGGTCCAAAATAAGCTTACGAGCCCCGTATGTAGTCATTGATGACAGGTAAAAAAAACAATAAAACTTATAGAATATATATTTATCATATTGCATAATAATTGATTATATTTGTAGTAAAATATTTAAACAAAACATTGGTAAGACTTAAAGTAAGGATATAAAAGTTGAACACAAGATAAATTTAACTAACTGGTTCTTACGTTTTACATTTGGAAACATTTTTTTTGGTGGGATATTTGTGGTTTGTTTGATAGAACAAAGCAATTCAAGGTTAGGTTCAATATCTGACAGTTTCAGTCTTAGGTCAGGTTCTGTATTCAACCTGTTTCTGTATTCATCTTTCAGATTAGTATACTTTTAAAATCCTTTTTCGCATAGATTTGTTGTGCAAAATGATAATAGACCTTCAATGGCTAATTTTTGACAGAACAGGATATTCATTCTGTATACTGACCCAGAAGTCAATTAAAGATTGATCTTTAAAAATTTCTTCTAGAGAACTGTCACAAGATAACATTCTGGGTTTTTTTTCTCCAGCGTTTTTAGAGACTGAATCAAAAGTCACTCGAAGATATTTCAGATTTTCACATATACTCCTTTTAATGTTTTTGTCAGGTTTAATTACAGTTTCAGATAAAAAGTGCTTATAGAATCGAAACATCCATACTCAATCATCTGCATGCATCTAATCCAAATATTGGTCTTTTTCAACATTAAATAAAAAAAAACAAGTTTTTTAAACTGAAAGTAAGGAGCGACATTAAAACTTGAAACGAACAGAAATTATTCCGTATATGAAAGGGGCTGTCCCCTCCTCAATGCCTCGCTCCTTACGCTAAAGTTTTACTTTCTCACAACTCTATTTTTGTTAAACAATAAAAAACTTTAGCGTAAAGAGCAAGGCGTTGAGGAGGGGACAGCCCCTTTCATATACGGAATAATTTTTGTTCGTTTTAAGTTTTAATGTCGCTCCTTACTTTCAGTTTAAAAAACTTGTTTTTTTTTTTAATTTCTGATCGTTTTTTAGTTATTGCAGCTTTTATTTTGGCTCACCGTCATTGAATAAGTAAACAAAATTTGCATAAAAATTTAACTTTTCTTTTGCTAAATGGCTGTCTCTAAATTTGGTTCTGACGTAATTTACAAATTAACTTACGGAACGAACTTCTATATTCGTATATTTTTCTTCTGGCAAAAAATACAAAGTTGCAGATATTTGCAGATATGAGCTTGAAACCTATGTAATAGGGTTTTCTGATACGCTGAATCTGACGGTGTGATTTTCATTAAAATTCTTTCACTTGTAGGGGATGTTTCCTCCCTCTTTAGAAAATCAGGTAAATTTTCTCAGGCTCGTAGCCTTTGATGAGTAATACTACACTTAATAAAATTTATATATTTAGAATCAGCATTATAAGCCCATTCTTTTGATACATTTATTGACATCAAAATTCCGTTTTTAGAAGTTTCGATTACTATTGAACCGTATCGCTTGTTTTATTCTTTATTGTTTTTTTTATTACGTATACATTATTACGTATATGAGGGCGGTTCTCCCCTTAGTCAGTACCATGCTCTTTACGTTAAAAGTTAAAAAAAAATTTTAATTCACAAAACCCTGAATCACAAAGGCCGTTTAATTAGAATAGATAGCTCTTTTGAAAGCACTAAAAAAACTGTAGTGTAAAGAGCGATGTATTCACGTGGGGGAGAACCCCCTCATATACGTAATAATTTCTACGAATTTCTTTTCGTTTTAAGTTCTAATGTTGCTTCTTACTTTCAGTTGAAAGAACTTTTTTTTTAAATTTAATTTCTGATTGTTTTTTAAATAATGCTTGGAAATCCGGCGCCCCCTTCATAGAAATGTCCCTTACCCCAAAGAAACATCCTCCATGGAAAGATTCTGCCGAGTAACCCCCTCCTCCAGCCCCCCCACCAGAAAAAATCCTTCCTGAAAATGTCTGTATACTTCCCAATAACCAATACAATACTGGGAAATCCGGAAATCCAATATAATAGTAGAGATGCCTTATTGACTCGTGACAGGACCACGTGGTCCTGTCAGCATTTTTAATACTGACAGTACACCAAATATGGACATAGAATACTGACAGTACACAATCACGTGTTTCCTTCTCAGCCAATCAGCGAGTCGGATACATCCTCCTTCTCAGCCAATCAGAGGGCTGGTTACATATTAGTGATGGAGGGAATATAAGTAAAGGATTTTTGCTATAGTTTTATTAGTCTGTGAATAGAATTCAAAGGAGTGAGAAGAAGAACAGTTTTGACTTTACTCATTTGGATATATATTTGTGATGGCGATGAGTGGAATGTTTACACTATTAGAAGTTGATAGTGGAGTTGATGATAATAGTACAAGAGCACCAAACATTGCGGTGGAAATTACGAAAGGATCGCGGCTTTGTCTGGAATGGGATGCAGTATATGCAAGATATGTGATATCCTTGAGCAAATTTAAAATGGAAGATCAATTATGTTTCGCCGCAAAAGTTGATATAGCACATGTGAATAGACTTCAATGTGCTTTAAGTGCATTGGTGAAACACATTGAAGACAATAAACAGTATCGCTAATTGTACATGCTCTGTATTATTGATGTTGTTGTTGTAATTATTCAATAAAAATTGTTTCGAAATCGAAAATGTTTTCTTTCTTTTCTGGTTAGGGCTAACGAATCAGGGTCAGTCTAGAGTCAGCAGTCGGAGTGAAAGGATTGAAAAATTACTAAATTTGAGAAAGAGAGAATTAGATCAAATCTAGTGTTTATGGAAAAACATTTGATTTTGGATGATGATTTTCTCGAGTTATCTCTTCAACGCAGGATATTCTCTCAGGAAACACTTGACATTATAATGAGGAGTGATTCTCCCCCATTGGACTATTGTATGAAACTTTTAAAATGTGATTTAAATGCTTATACTCAATTTATTGATATATTAATTGGAAAAAAGCAGAATCATATTGTGGATATACTTTTGAAAACATTGCCAATGGATTCAATGTAGATGGCTCCCCCGTCATTCGAAAGAGGTAACGTCACAGAGCTACTCCTCTCCCCCATTTCCTCCATTTTGAATTTATCGAGCGAGGACGATCAGTTTCGTTTTAGCTGTGAGTGAGTTGACATCGGAAACCAAAAAATGTTCTATATATGTCCATTGTGCTTGTACACTCTTGGCAGTTGGACTCAATGTGAGAATTGTACAATTATTGATGACTATAGTGAAAAGTGTAAATTATGTAATCCTTGCAAATTACATAGAGGCTATGCAGTACAAATTAAAGGATGTAATTCATGTCTTGAAGAGGTGTGTGACTCTCACCCTAGAGGGCACCTGTGCTCCAATTGTCAC
>JAQQPU010009938.1:0-23274 GCA_029168905.1 Artemia sp. Kazakhstan ARC1039 | reverse complement strand
CAAAATGTTGATTGGATGTGTTTGGGGAAATGGTGGGCGTGAGAGGGTGGATAGTTGCCCTTCAATCACTTTCGACTATTAAAAGTACACAAACCCTTCTAATTTCCAATCGAATGAGCCCCTTTTCAAGTTTCTGCGACAGAGCTTTCAATAAAATCTTATATGCCCCCAGGGCATAACTTACAACCCTTTCCCTGAAGGCCCTGGGGGGGGGAGTGTCATCCTTAAAGATACAATTTCCGGACCTTTCAACTACTTTGAACAAAATAGCTATCTCAAAATTTTAATTGGATGCGTCTGGATAAATGGTGGGCGTGGAAGGGGTGTTAGTTGCTTTCCGATAACTTTCGACAATTAAAAAGGGCACTAGCAATTTCAGTTTCCAATCAAAAGAGCCCTTTTTATTGTTTCTACGACAACATTTTCTATAAAAACCTTATACACTCGAAGGGCATAACTTACAACTCTTTCCCTGAGAGCTGTGGGGGTGTTTGTTATCCTCAAAGACCTAATTTAAGTAACTTTCAACTACGTTGAAAACTGGCTACCTCAAAATTTTGATTGGATGTGTTAGGGGAAAAGGTGGGAGTGAGAGGGGTCTTAGTTGCTTTCCAATAACTTTCGACTATTAAAAAGGGCACTAGCCATTTCAATTTCCAATCAAATGATCCCTTTTTGAAGTTTCTACGACAACGCTTTCTATAAAAACCTTATATTCCCCCAGGGGATAACTTACAACCCTAGCCCTGAGGGCTGTTGGGGGTGGGGTTTGTCATCCTCGAAGACCTAATTTTCGGAATTTTCAACTACGTTGCGCAAAATGGCGATCTCAAATTTTTATTGGATGTGTGTGAGGAAAAGGTGGGCGTGAGAGGGGGGTTAGTTGCCCTCAAATCACTTTCGACTATTAAAAAGGGCACTAGTCCTTTGAATTTCCAATCGAATGAGCCCTTTTTGAAGTTTCTACGACAGAGATTTCTATAAGAACCTTATATGCCCCCAGGGCATAACTTACAACCCTTGCCGTTGGGGTTGTGGGGGGAGTGTCCTCCTCAAAAACATAATTTCTATCTGGAAATCAACTACGCAGAACAAACGGCTATCTCAAAATTTTGATTGGATGTGTTTGGGGAAATAGTCGGCGTGCAAGGGGTGTTAGTCGCCTTCCAATCACTTTGAACTATTGAAAAGGGCACTAGCCATTTCAATTTCCAGTCGACTGAGCCCTTTCCAAAGTTTCTACGACAACTCCTTCGATACGAAGTGCCCTGGTCTAGAGAGGGAGTGAGAGGGGGGTTAGTTGCCTTCCAATTACTTTCAACTATTTAAAGGGCACTAGCCATTTGAATTTCCAACCGAATGAGCTCTTTTTCAAGTTTTTATGACAACACTTTCTATAAAAACCTTATATGCCCCCAGAGCGTAACTTACAACCCTTGTCCTGAAGACTGTGGGGAGAGTGTCCAGCTAAAAGATACAATTTCTGAAACTTTCAGCTGCGTTGAACAAAATGGGTATTTCAAAATTTTGAATGGATGTGTTTGGGGAAATGGTTGGCCTGGAAGGACCGTTAGTTGCCCTCCAATCACTTTCGACTATTAAAAAGGGCACTAGCCATTTCAATTCCCAATCAAATGAGCCCTTTTTGAATTTTCTACGACAACGCTTTCTATAAAACCTTATATGCCCCCAGGGCATAACTTCCTTTCCCTAGGGGCTGTGGGGGTGGGGAGGTGTCATCCTCAAAGACCTAGTTTCCAGAACTTTCAACTACGTGAAAAAAATGGCTATCTCAAAATTTTGAATAGATGTGTTTGGGAAAAAGGTGGGCGTGAGAGGGGGGTTAGTTGCCCTCCGATAACTTTCTACTATTAAAAAGGGCACTAGCCCTTTGAATTTCCAATCGAATGAGCCTTTTTGAAGTTTTTATGACAAAGCTTTCATTAAAAATCTTATATGCACCCAGGGCATAAATTACGGCCTTTGCCCTGAAGGCTGTGGGGGAGTGTCCTCCTCAAAAACATAATTTCTATCTGGAAATCAAATACGCTGAACAAGTTGCCTTCCAATCACTTTCGACAATTAAAAAGGGCATTAGCAATTCCAATTTCCAATCGAATTACTCAAATATCATAAATATTTTTGCAGTTTATAACTTTAGCGACTCTGAACTGAAAACTAAAATAAATTTGAAATTTATTTATTCAATTTTTACGTAATGTCACTCATTACATCATATATGAATATTGTTATTAGTACACAATCGGTGTTAGGTATTACATCACGTCACTTATTACTTCATATATGATGATGATTGCTTAAAAAATCGAATACCTTTTAAAAGACTTCATATGAAAAGACATCAAAAGTGCTGTTTTTTTCTAAAAAGTGATTATATTTTTAATTTTTTTTGTTTTCTTTTTTAATAAGAAAGGCACTAAAGCTTTTAATTGTCGTTCAAATAAGCCCTATCGCAAAACTCTAGGATCTCTGAGTCGATAAGATCACCCCTGGGAAAAAAAGGCAAACAAATAAACACGCATCCGTGATCTTTGTTCTGGCAAAAAATACAAAATTCCACATTTTTGTAGATAGGAGCTTGAAACCTCTACAATAAGGTTCTATGATACGCTGAATCTGATGTTGGGATTTTCATTAAGATTCTCTGACTTTTAGGGGGTGTTTTTCCTTTTTTGAAAATAAGGCAAAATTTCCCAGGCTCGTAATTTGATGGGTAAGAGTTGATGCGTAAGAATAAACTTGATGAAACTTATATATTTAAAATCAGCATAAAAATCCAATTCTTTTGATGTATTTATTGATATTATATTTCCGTTTTTCAGAGTTTCGGTTACTATTGAGACGGGTCGCTCTTGCTATACAATTTGCTACTACGAACTGTTAGACATGCATATCATTTCAGTTACTATGGGCTAAAGTTTGTCCTTTGTTTGAATTTTTAAAACACATTGTCCAACTTATGATTAAAGATGCCGTCAATGTAGAATATCGTGGCTGTAGCCACTTTTATTGTTTTTCAAGCCAATGGATTTTCTTCGTTGTTCAACCCAAGGAGTTGTTAGTTTCCTACCTAGGGGTTTCGGACAAGGCAAATCTAATTGTGTACCTTGTGTTTCGGTCTGACTATTTTTAGCAGTTATGGGCGATTTAGTTTTTACTATGGGACGTGATCGTTTCTTACTAAGTTGCTAACCAGTGCAACCCGGATGATTTGCCATATTTCGTTCTATCATATAGTTTCTACGGAAATATATCCGAAGGTAAAGAGATGCTCACTTTAGGAGTTAAGCCGAACAAGTTTGGTTTCAGGACACAAGTATAACTTTAAGAGGGTATATAACATAACTCCCCTAACAACCGGAATTTTTCCTGTTCGTTATAAGTTTTAGTGTTGTTCCTTACTTACAGCTGAAGAAACTCTTTTTTATACTTTATTATTCTAGAAGGCATTTGCTTTCAATTCTACAAACCAATTCTAGTAGTTCAGTGAGTAGTCGTATGCTTTGTGAAACTAGTGGTTCCTGTCCCATTTTGTTTACTTTTATTATAATGGTAGTTCTGCTTTATTGAGTTGACTGTGTTTTGAGTATACCCTGCCCTACCCCGTTATGCTATTCGTAAAAAATTAAACTTACACAATTTTTTTTAGTAAAAGAAACATCAAGGCCACATGGAAGCTTCAAATGCCAAAAAGAACAAGAACCTTTTCGATTTCTTTAAGAAGTCTGCTAAAAAGAATGAAAATAGCCTAAACACTCCGTCAGGCAATATTAGTGCTCCAGTTCATGAACAGACAGTACCTGTTAGCTGTGTCACCTCTGCCATACGAGTTTCAAACTCAGATGTTATTGAGTCCATCCCCAGACACAAAAAGAGTTCTGGATCTAAAGATAATGGTAGTGCCAGTGATTTATCTAGTTATTCAGGTGGCTCAAACGATTTTGAGTCTGACTCGTCTGATTTATCTGAACTATCTGACGAGATAGATTTAGAAACTAAAAAGCGCAAAAAGAATGATAAGAGAAACGGTGGTCAAAAGAGAAAAACCATGACCAAAAATCTATTAGTAATAGAGGCAGCTCAAAGAAGTTTTACTCTCAAAGTTTTTTCAAAAAATGGAAATGGACCCCCTACTTAGGGACTGGCTAGTCCTAGACCAAATAGATCCGGCCAAAGCATACTGCAAGTACTACCGCAAGGTGCTAAAGGGTAGAAAAACCGCTATGCTTAGAGGTCCAGAATCAGAGCATGCGAAAACCATAAATGCTAAAAAAAAACAGGCTTCAGTGTCCGACCCAGTAGGCTTTTCTGAAAGAGTGCACGAGCATAAACGTTATCGTGACCAGAGTGTAAAGCTGTCCTTGGCCTTGTCTGCGTGGGTTGCCAAAGAGAATCTTCCTATTTCAGTAATGGCCACACTTCCACAAATTCTCAAGTTTCACGTCAAAGACTCTCAAGTCAGTAATAATTTGAACTGTGGAAGAACGAAGACCACTGTTTTGATTAAACAAGTGGGAAGAACTGGGGCTAGCGATCTCTCAGAAACACTAAAAAATACGAAGTTTTCCGTAATTGTGGACGAGTCCACTGACCGAACAACAACCAAATTTTTAGTCATAATGGTGCGATTTTTCTTAGTGAGTGATCAAGATGTAGTCGAGTGTTTTTTTTCCATGCCAGTTGTCACTGATGCCTCTCCACAAGGACTAAAAAAGCTCATAGGGAATGAATTTGACTCAAAAGGGATTCCGTTGAAAAACATGATCGGCTTCACGTCAGACAATGCCAGCGCTATGGTTGGATCAAAGAATGGTCTAGCTACACTTTTGAAACGAGACCTGCCTTGGCTTTCAATTTTTGGGTGGATTTGTCACTCTTTTGCGTTGTGTTCAGCGGCTGCAATGGAAATTTGACATCAGTCAATTGTCCAGTTCAGCCATGATATATATAATTTCATTGCTTATAGTCCAAAAAGAAAGCAACAGTTTGCGGAATGTCAAAGGTTTGTTAGTATTGCTGAGCACTGCCTTCTGTATCCCAGTAAAACACGTTGGCTGGCAATGGAAAACGTAACTGGAATTGCTCGAGCAGTGGGAAGCTTTAATCTTATATTTTCAATCCATGCTTGCTGAGAGCATACCATCCGCTCATGCTCTATATGCTGCTCTAAAGAACAATACAGTGCGGTTACATTATTTGTTCCTTGGACACATTTTACCAAATTTGAACAGCCTCAACAAAGAGTTCCAGAGTGAAAAAGTTCGAGTACATGTCCTTTTGAAAAAGGTCGAAGGATGACTGAAAGAAATAATGTGTTGCTTTGTAAAAACGGAAAAGTTGAGATACTTGGGACCTTGGAAGGTTGACTTTAAACACCCAAACAACCGAAAAAATTATGAGAGTATGTATTTTGGTGCAAAATTTAAATCATTTGCGAAAAACTGTGATGCCAAATTAGTTGATGGAGTTCGCAACAAATGTGTTAGGTTTTACCAAATGCTTTGTGAGCAGATCCGATTCCGAATCAGCGAACAAAGACGATCTTTTACATCAGGTAAAGTATTTGGGCCCTATTGTTGCAGTTTCTGGCTCTGTCCCATCAATTACTGGATTGTATGATTGCTTCTCGCAGACAACAGATCTGGAAGTAGAAGCTTTGAACAGGGAATGGCGGCTAATTCCACATGCAGGAGAACTGATTCGGGTGCATGCACAAAATAAGAGCGATCCTGTTTTATTCAGCAACTTCCTTGAGAAGTGCAAGAATGGTGCAGGTGATTTTATGTTCCCAGTTGTGACACAAATGAAGTTCCTTATGGTACTTCCACATTCGAGCACATCAGCTGAGAGACACCTCCTTGCTGAAGTTAATTATTTCACCTTTGAGACACAGACTGGAAGAAGAAACACTTTCTTCACTAAGGCGTGTAAATCGATATGTCAAAGATCACTCAAAATGGGAAATTCCTCGTGCTCTTGTGGCTTCTCCAAAAAACTGGAAACAGGATGTACAAGACCAAAATGTGACAGAAATTTAAACTTTGTGAAAACCTGCGTTTATTGAATCTGATTATAGTTTGTAGCCTATGATATTTTTATTTGAATTAATATATAATTGCAAACTATGTTGCTTGACAGTGACATAGATCCGGGTGAGGAGCCCCGGCTCTCTTACAACTTAAGTAATAGAATGAACAATCGTAACCAATAGACAAAAACGTATTGGGAGAAAAAGATTTTCTCTGGATCTTTTTTATTAAAGAAGTAACATCAAAATTTTCGAAATTTGGGAAGGGTGGGACAAAGTTTTTACATGAAAATATAAAAACGTCATTTTCAAAATTGTCATTGGTGTCCCAGTAATTATACTAGCTCAATTAGAGCAAAAATAAAATTACAACCCTTGCCCTGAGGACTGTGAGTCCTCAGGGCAAGGGTTGTAATTTATGCCCTGGGGGCAAATAAGGTATTTACAGAAAGTGTTGTAGGTAGAAACTCAGAAAGGGCTCATTCGATTGGAAATTAAAAGGGTTAGTGCCCTTTTTAATAGTCGAAAGTGATTGGAGGGCTTGAATTTTTAATAGTAAGTATCGATGTGGGTACAATGTATTAGTTTTTTTTTTTTTAAACCAGGGCACTTAGTATCCAAGGAGTTGTCGTAAGAACTTCGAAAAGGGCTTATTCAATTGAAAATAGAAAGGGCTAATGCTCTTTTTAATAGTCAAAAGTGATTGGAGGGCAACTAGTCCCCCCTCACGCCCACCCTCCCACTTGCCCTTTATGTTTAAAAACTGAATGTTGCCTTAAGATTAAATCAAAATGCACTGCGTTAATGGTAATTCCCAATAAGGCATCTCAGCGGTATCCCAAGACCGACTGAGGGTATTATGTTTAAATTTTCGGGGCTACTTCTGCTCTTAATATTAAACCAAATCAAAATAGCGTAAGTGTATCCAAGCTATCAAAGAAAGTAAACAGATTTTTTTTGCGAAAGGTATCAAGTTTTCTGTTTCAGGTCAACTAGAGGAGGTATGAAACTAAATTAAACACTACTATTTGTGTCCAGATTTTAAGAGGGTGTATGTTGTTAAAAATTGCTGAAAATATTTCTCCAGTATACAAATAGCAGGTCAAACTACAAAGTCTTAAAAAACGAAAAGATTTAAAGTATTATTTTCTTTTTCCCTGAAAAGACTATGCCAATATAAAACGAACAGAAATTAATTAAAAAAAAAAAACATTTTCCACAAAATATATTTTTCAAAGAAAAGTAAAAAACTCCATTAAACCAAAAATAAGCAAAAATAAAATCAGATAATCTACCAAGCGTGAAAGTACCAGAAATCAGCATCGATATGTAAATGAAACCCAAACTACTACTACTACTACTAACAACTCACCGTAGCCACAAGCCGCCTGAGGCCAACACTGTTACGTACGCTCCTCCTCCATCTCAATCTTTTCAAAGGCTCCCTTTTTACACCCTCCCACAAGGTTTCCGTTTCCTTGAAAACTTTCTATATGACGTCCTCCCACCATAGACGAGGACGACCTGCTTTCCGTTTAGCCCTAGACGGTTGGCCGAAAAGAACAATCTTCGACAATCTGTCATCCTTCATCCACACAACGTGCCCTAGCCATCTCAACCTTTCTTTCATTAAAGCCCTAAAGAGCGGTATTGAACCACATTTTTCGTAAAGCCTATTGTTTGAAATACGGTCAGTTAGCCGGGTACCCAGAACAATCCTTAAGCAGTTTCTCTGGAAAACATCTAGCAAATCTTCATCCGCTTTTCAAAGCGCCCATGCTTCAGAGTCATATTTGACTACTGTCATCACTGTAGCTTCTAATATTCTAATCTTGGTTTGCTGACTTATTTTCCTATTCTTCAAACTTTTTTTAATTGTGAAAAAACACCCTGAGCCTTGGCTATTCTACTTTTAACATCTTCACTGCTCCCACCATCTTTACTAATAATACTAACAAGGCTAGTGAAGCTGCCCACTTGATCAATCTTTTCATTACCCAACGTCACCTTTTCATCTTCACTTATTCCTAGCCTTAGTGACTCAGTCTTCTCATCATTTATTTTCATACCTATTCTAGCACCATGAACTCACAAAACCTCTAAAAGCTCATTCATTTTTCTCACACTTTCCTCTAGGATGCTTAGATCATCAGCGTAATCTAAAACCAGGAGACTTTTTCCTCCCCATTTGATTTTATGTTCTCCCATTGTCTTTCCTGTGCTCCTTAATAGAAAGTCCATCAAAATAACCATACAAAGGGGGGGGGTAGAACACAACCCTGCTTAACTCCTGATTTAATACAAAACCAGCTGATAACCTTATTTCCTACCTTAACCGCAGCAGTGTTATTCTCGTACATAGCACTAATCACTTTAATGTATTTGTCTGGTATACCATACAAGGATAAAACCTTTGCTAAAGCTGTTCTATCATCAGAATCGAACACTGACTCATAATCTATGAAACTGAGGACCAAAGATGTTTGACAACTCAGGCACTTCTCAATTATTAACCCAAGAATGAAAATTTTGTCGACGCATCTTCTACCTTTTCCAAAGCCGCACTGTTCTTCTCTTAAAACTTCGTCTACAGCATCTCTTTAAAGTCTAAAATTATCATATTACTAAGTAATTTGCCAACTACAGACAACAGACTAATGTCTCGATAATTCCCACACTCACTTTTATCACTTTTCTTATAACGTGGCTTAATACGAACAGAAATTACAGCAAATAACAGAGTCAAATTCAAAATGCGCAGATATAAACATGAGTAGGGCTCAAAATCCCCTATACCTTCCCAAGGCCAGAACATAGTTTGCACTTTACTGAAAAAATACAAATGAATGTGCATTGTCAGTTATCATATTTAGTAATCAAAATGTTAATATTATTTGATTTATTAAAGTTATAAAAGAAAAACATTTATATTTTTTCAGTAAAGTGAAAATTACGTTCTGGGCTTTGAAAGGCATAGGGGCTTTGAGCCCTACTCATGTTAATATCTGCTCGTTTTGAGTTTGACTCGGTTATTTATTGCAATTTCTGTTCGTTTTGGGTTTCATTTATTTATTGATGCTGATTTTTGGTAGTTTCACGCTTGGTAGATTATTTGATTTTATTTTTGCTCATTTTTGGTTTAATGGAGTTCTTTACTTTTCGTTGACAAACTTATTTTGTGGAAACAGTTTTTTTAATTAATCAAATAGAAAACATGATTCTTGATGAAACTTTGTTAGCCCCCACATAAAGAAAAACAAAATTACAACAAAGCCGAAAAGTTTTGAAACGTCATATTTTGGACCAAAAAAAGGAAAACCAGGAGTAAGCTTTGCTTTTCTTTTTTCTGCTGGATGCCCAAAGCTTCCTGTTTGTTACACAACCACTCAAAGGAGTGCCTTAGCACATTACTGAACAATTCCTATAGAAAGCATCTTCACGTTCTACTCAACTTCTCGAAGTGCCCACGTACCAGAACTAGGTCTATACATAATAAGTGAGATTACTGTTACCTCTAGTATTCTAATCTTGGTTCTAAAGCTTATATTTTTATTCTTCCTAACTTTTCTCTAATGTAAAAACACTTCCCATACCTTGGGTGTTTTACTTCTTATGCTGTCACTAGGCCCATTTTTCTGTTTGAAAAGTCTAGCTATGTAAATTAAGCTATCAACTCCGTTGGTTTTCTTGGTACCCATGATCATATTTTACCATACATTTCCACTTATACTCATACATTTCCATTTATTGCTAATCTTAGTAATTTAGTCTTCTGAATGTTAATTTAGAACCTATTTCTGCACCCTGGACTAGAGTTGGTTAAAAACATGAAATTAACTTTTCTTATGTATATAAACGATACTCCTAATTGTTTAGCTCATAAGAATATCCTATCAATACGTCCACAGACGATACATTAGTATCTTCTTTGTTGACGAAGAATTTAGTTGCTGTAATAAATTTTATCAATCAATGGTTTTTCCGTTATTCTTTAATCCCAAACTATTCCAAGAGAGAATTTATTGTTTTTGTAGATGCAAGGATAAAGTTGATATATAACTAATCATTGAAAGACAATAGAAACAAAAATGTTAAGGAATATATAGGCATTTTCTTGTTGAGATAATGTCTTTCCGTAATCACTCCTCCATGCGGGTAAATTAGTTCACCCCCCCCACCCTTACTGTCATTAGTGTTTACATAACCTTCATTCGATAAAAATCAAGTATCAGCAAATTATATGGAGAGTACATAATCATACTAAAATCCTACAAAAATAGATTTTGGGGAGGATTGAGAGCATAGAGCCATCTACTTGAAAAGTATTTTGCTTATGCAGTATTTTACTTCCTTTTATAGGACTTGTGGCCAAAGACAATATAAAATCTAATTAATCTTTTCTTTAGTGAATTATTTCCATTTTTTAGCCATAGAGTGTAAATATCACTGTAAACATTTTGCAATTGCTGACAATCATGACAAACTGGAAAATTTATATAAAATAATCCATAAGTAGTGCTGATCTCGTCTAAGGTTAGTTTAACAAACAAATTTGGGGATTGGTTTTATTGCAACACTGTTACAATAGTGAGAACTACTGCAAAGCATTAGTGAGTTATCTTTATTTGACACATTTGAGCATCTTACTTAATTAATTTTGCTCGTACGTGAGTAGAATTTCTAAAGGGGGGGGGGCAAAAAAAAACCAGGTGAATCGTGTAAAAATACATACAGGTTTAGTGGAGGTAATATCTATCTTTATATTTCTGGGGTTGCCCTCCCCTACTCTGTTGTCCTTTATTACACGTTCTTGTACTATTCTATAGAATTTGCCTATAAATGTGAACCAGAGAGGTAGTCAAAACTGACAGAGATTCTGTAAATTCAACTGAAGAAGATATGAATTTCTTAGTTCCAAAAATTTATTTATTGAGAAAGAGAAATACAACAATCAAGCCTTAAAATAATGAAAAAAATTAGTTGACATGCATTAAGTTAATACCCGATATTTATTTCTGTTTACAAACACATTTGAAACAACAAAGTAAATAAGACAAAATTTGTCGTTGCTTGAGAAAAATATATACTAAAGAATGGCAATATGAAAGAAAATATGGTAAAGAGACAAAGGGATGACAGAGAAACAGAGATAAAGTTTATATACACATATACAAAAAAAGAAGATAAATATATGTATACAGGATAATATTTACAGATACGACGTAAATTTTTTCGTTATGAATCAACATGACTTGAATTAATTTTTTCTTAGAAATCTCTTTTGTATAGTCCGAAGCATTAAATTTATAAGAAGTAAAACTATTTAAAAGCTAAAAAGCCTATCAAATCAACCAAAAGTCCTGAAAAGGATTCTATTAAAAGGTTCCAAATTTAAAAATTGAAAAAATCAAGCTTCTAACAATCTGATATTAGATAAACATAAAATAGAGATGGATCTTAACGAAAAGTTAGGACTTAGATCTTAGAATAGTATCCCCACTAGAAAAAGACTGAGGAGTGTTTAGAATCATCTCTCTCAAATTCATTTTTTTTTAAATTCCGGTTACGAAGTTTTCACTAGTGGGGAATTTTATTCCTTGGTAGAAATTTTGTCACATTCTTGTTTACACGTTGCTAGTAGCTAAACTAATATTTTCAGTTGTGCCATGAATGCCAAACTAAGTAAACTGAGGTTTGGGAAAACGTAAAATAATACAATAATGGTAAGAGTAAAAGGCAAATAGTTTTTGAAGGAATCAGAACTCGAAATACAGCAGCTAAACGTCAAACAAACAAGGAGGTCTCTATTTTCATGAAAACAACTGAAAACAATCATGAAAACAACTTCGCGCTTAACGTGACATTCCAAAATACTAAGAAAAACTAATCATTCATAAAAGGTGTCTACTTTAAAATAACACACAAAAATGTACATACATTAATAAAAGTTTTCATTAAAATGAATAATTGATGAATATACAGAAGGAAAATACTTTTGCTCTAATATTTCTTCATTTCTCAGAAGACTTTCAGCCATTATGGTTCTTTGCAAAGAAAACATTAATCGTCTCTCTTCTTAAACTAGAACTGACATTACTTGAAATGAGAAAACACTTTCTTTCAGTATAGTCCACAAAATATCCAATAAATATTATATTTGTATGATAACAAACTATTCGTTAGGTTTAAAGAAATGACGAATGATATCGATAGGTACAGGAAAAATTATAGTTGAATTCTTTTCGTCGGAGATGGCGTTGAGTGTTTGTAGGAATCTTAACTGGAAATTCAAATGAAGATAAGTTAGTTTTAAAAGACAAGTTATGTAAAATTAAGATTGTGCTCAAGAAAAAGTGCTGTGTACAAGAAGAAAAGCCGGAAAAGACTTGAAAGAAAATAAATCTGAAATAAAGGAAAATCTGTTCGTTGACAAACGAATAAAGAGGTCATCGATGGTATATCGTGCATATGTTTAAAAAGTTATAAAGATTTGCTAGACGCTTATTTCTGATTTATAAAATAGGGAAACTGACAATATTAAAAGCTGTTTCATAAATAGGGTATTATTCAGGCTGTCTTGAATAGCCATATTTTAATGACATTTAATTTCCAAAACATTTATTAATCTCTAATTTTTACTTTTAGTGATGGGAATTTTTTGATATTATAGAAAACAAATATAGAAAGAAAGAAAATCCAGAATAGTGAGCCGTTCCATAGAATGAAACAAAATCAAATTTTAAAGGTGACCGTTTGTTAAATGGCTATCATCAATATATGACATGGAAGAAAAAAAATCGACTAATGTAAGACTAACAATAAGACATTTAAGACATTGTCAGCATACATTATTTAATATTTTAGGTCACCAAATAATTCACCGAAGTTAAATAAAATTCTTGGTCCTTAATTTTGGAACCCTATTTTAGGTTTATTATAGATTGATAGGGCTTTAATTTAAAGCCCTAAATTTCTACAGGGGTCTCAATTCAGGTTGTCTTACATGGCTACTCTGAAAGCTCAATCAATTGTTTATTTAGCGGATTTTTCAGGATTTATGCTTGCAAATCACAACAGACTAAGCATGGTGTGCCTAAAGATGGATCCTCTATTTCATTAACCCATGGGCTCTATAAGGTCTCAATCTGACTCTGCTTATATTATATAACTGTTCGCTTTTATTTCGGCAACTAAAATCTTTTTGTATTGAAGGGATTAAGGTTAAAATCAGAGTCGCCATATGGAATGGAATTTTAGAGAAATTTTACAGTAACTTAAATTCATCGATTTCAGAGAATAGCTAAATTGAAATTAATTTTCTGACATTCAATATTCTCTGCTTGCTACCTTTGCCCTTGGACCCACCTTGAAAATTTTTACTTGAAAATTTTTCCCCCCTATATCGTGGAGAAGAAGGTTTCGTCAATATCTTTGAATATACTCAGTTTCGTCTGATGATCATAGCTACTAACAATAAATCAAGTGTGACCTTTATTTGTGACGAAATACTGTAATGTCTAAAAGATGTCTTTCATCCTCCTTCTTGAAAACGCTGTCATTTTAATTTCCGTCACTTTAAAAATGTGTGCGATATGTAAACAAGCCAGCTTCGGCCAAAAATTAGTATTTTTCATTAGAAGAAATAAAAGATCAGTCACGCTTAATCAAACGATTGAATATATATTGTTAAATCATATCACACTCGTCAGGGACATGTCCGATAGGTGATTTTTTTGAGGGATTCAGTTGAAGGAATTTCTATAAATGCGCTTTACCCAACACATCTAGTGGTGCAGTAAAAATAGAAAGAAATACCAAACAGAAACTCATGTTTCTCATCTTTTTTTATTGACTTCACAATTCTTCTTAATCTGATTAACATTTGCTTGTGATGCGTCATTCTCACTATAAATCATCTACTATTAGGCTTTTACGTTTCATTGACTGGCTTATCAAAACGAAAATAGCTACTTTATTTTTATCCAGAAAGTTACGCTGCTAAAAACAAGAATGTATTGTAGAAGCGACTTTTTACAAGAAAACACACATTTTCATAAGAAAAGGATGATGGGTTAAATAAAGACTATAACCCCAAGATATTTTAAGCACTACAAAAACTAAGTCACTTAAACACATGATCGGTTTCTTTTCTTTCACTTTCACTTAAAGAAATGTCTTATCAAGTCAATTGGTAAAGGAAAGATAATCGTGGAGTTTTTCTCAGCTGATATTGCATTCAGCGTCTGGAGATACCTCAACTGAAATGAAAACTTAATATAAAAATATTGCCGCTGCTTTACAAAACTGTAAGTCCATTTGAATGCTGTGTGGAATTATGAAACCTGGAAAAAATCATAGTGCACTCTGGCTTTAAATTTAAATGTTTCAAGGTCAATATTGTTATATTAAAAAGAAGGAGCATTATTTTTTTCTCGTTTTCTAGAATTTTAAAATATTACATTTTTGTTGTTAAGCAATGTAATTAGTGTAAGTTTTTTTGTTTATTCTGACAGTAATGTTGAAAAACAACATTTAGAGGTCAAACAATTCTTTTTTTAGTTTGTTTGGAATAATGACATATCTAAATGGAAGATTCACCTCAGCTCTAGCACTAAAAATAGACCTACCTTATTTACGTTTGAATTAAGTAAAAAAAAGAAAAAAAAAGTCAAATAAAGCTAAACAGCGGAGATAAAACTTCGAACAAACAAAGATTATCCAACATATGAGTGGTGTTTCCGCTCACCTTGTTGCACTGAAATTTAAATAATACTTTGCTGTCAGCATGATCAATATCTATAATACCTCTAAATGTTGGTGTAAAGAGTGGGGAATTAGATCATGGTAAATCCCTTATATACAGGATCATTTCTCTTCGTCTATAGAATCAACGTCACTCTTTACTTTTAAGTGATATATTCTTTTTAAATTCAACCTTATTTTATGCCTGTCGTGGAGTGATGGGGCCTTAAATTTTAGTCCTAAATTTAGACAAAGGTTGTCAATTCAAATTGTCCTACATGTGGCTACTCTGAAATCTGAAAGCTCAATAAATATTCAAAAGGGGATTTTTCACCGTTAAGGTTTGTAAATTACATAGTATATAAAGCATAGTTTATGTTTGGAGGCAACAAAATTTCATTAACTCGAGGGCTCTAGAAGGGTTCGTTCTTGCCCTGTTTACATTATATGATCTGTAACTAATTTTCCTGCATTTAGCATCTTTTGTATTCGGGGAATTAAACCTAAAATCAAGGAGAGGGGATTTAGGAGGAAATAGCAGAGTTACATTTGTATACCTTTAATTCCCTAGACTTGAAAGAGTGTCTAAGTTGAAGCAAATATTCTGACATGCCATGCTTTCGCCTTGAGTCCTTTGTGATCTTATTTGCCTTTGAACGTTCCCCATTTCATAAATGTTTCTTTTTTCTTTGTATCGCGGAGAGGAAGTGTGGTTTTGCCAATATCTTTAATCGTACAATCTTAGTTTCGTAGGTCAATCATGACTACTAACTATAAATAAGTGTTGATAAAGATATGTTGTAATGTCTAAAAGATGTCTTTTGTCAACTCGAAAACGCGCTTTTTCGAGTCTTTCATGGGTTCTTTTGCAGTTTTAATATATCCAGCTTATACGTCCACATAAGGAGGTTGCCGCTCCCCCAAAGTCAAGGTTCCTCAAAATCTGCATTAAAGTGCACTTTTCCTTCGAGTCTTTTATCTACCTCAAAAATATCCATCTCCTCCTAACAGATAGTGTGTATGTGAGTATGAATGTATAATAAAATCATACATTCTTGTACAATCGTCAGTGTTGCTTTGTAATCTAATTAAATAAAAAACAAGTTTTTTTAAGTGAAAGTAAGGAGCGACATTATAAATTAAAACGAACAGAAATTATTCCGTATATGAAAGGGACTGCCCCCTCCTCAACGCCTCGCTCTTTACGCTAAATTTTTTTATTGTTTTAAAAAATAAAGTTGTCAAAAAATGTTTTAAAATATAAAGAGTCAAACATTAGCGTAAAGAGCGAGGCGTTGAGGAGGGTACAGCCCCTTTCATGTACGGAATAATTTCTGTTCGTTTTAAGTTTTAATGTCGCTCCTTACTTCCACTTAAAAAAAATTATTTTTTATTTAATTTCTCAACGTTTTTTAATTAATGCAGCTTTGATTTTGTCTCACCGTAAATGAAATATTAGAATGAAATTTACTAATTTATTTAATGTTATGGCTAAATGGCTTTTTCGAAATTTTGTTCTGACGTACCTTACGAATTAACTTACGTAACGAACTTCTATATTTTTATGTTTTTATTACGTATGTTAGGGAGTCTACCCCTAGTCAATACCTCGCTCTTTACGCTAAAGTTCGAATTTTGTTCGAATCACAAACCCCTGAATCACAAAGGCCGGTTAATTAGAATAGATAGCTCTTTTGAAAGTACTAAAAAAAACTTTAGCGTAAAGGGCGGCATATTAACTAGGGGGTGAACCCCCTCATGTACGTAATAATTTCTGTTTGTTTTAAGTTTTAATGCTGCTCGTTACTTGCAGTTAAAAAAAACTTGTTTTTTATTTAATTTCTGATGGTTTTTAAAATAATGCTGGGAAATCCGGCGCCCCCTTCACAGAAATTTCCCTTCCCCTAAGGAAAGATCCTCCATGGATAAATTCTACTCCGTACCCTCCCCCCCCCTCCAACCCTTTCCCCCACCAAAACAAAATTCTTCCTGAAATGTCTGTATACTTTTTATTAACCAATACTATCATAGGCAGCGCAATAGCGCTGCCTAAGTAAAGAACGATGTCGGCACAATGTTTTTTTTTTCTTGGTCTTAGACCAGGGCACTTCGTATCGAAGGAGTTGTCGTAGAAACTTCGAAAAGGGTTCATTCGATTGGAAATTGGAGTGGCTAGTGCCCTTTTTAATAGTCGAAAGTGATTGGAAGGCAACTAACACCCCTTCCACGCCCACCATTTCCCCATAGAAAATATAGAAAATATGTTTTTGAGGAGGTCACTCCCCCACAACCCTCAGCACAAGGGTTTTAAGTTATGCCCTAAGGGCATATAAGAACGATGTTGGCACAATATATTATTTATTATTTTTTTTCCTTTAGACTAGGACACTTCGCATCGAAGAAGTTGTCGTAGAAACTTCGAAAAGGGCTCATTCAATTGGAAATTGGAGTGGCTTGTGTCCTTTTTAATAGTCATAAGTGATTGGAAGGCAACTAATGCCCCTTTCACGCCCACCATTTTCCAAAACACATCCAATCAAAATTTTGAGATAACCATTTTGTTCAGCGTAGTTGATTTCCAGATATAAGAATTTTTTGAGGAGGTCACTCCGCCCCCCAACCCTCAGGACAAGGGTTTTAATTTATGTCTTGGGGGCATATAAGAAGAATGTTGGCACAATATATTGTTTATTATTTTTTTCCTTTGGACCAGGGCACTTCGTATCGAAGAGGTTGTCGTAGAAACTTCGAAAAGGGCTCATTCAATTGGAAATCGGAGTGGCTTGTGCCCTTTTTAATAGTCGAAAGTGAATGGAAGGCAACTAACACCTCTTCCATGCCAACCATTTCCCGAAACACCTCCAATCCAAAATTTTGAGATAGCCATTTTGTTCAGCGTAGTTGATTTCCAGATAGAAATTATGTTTTTGAAGAGGACACTCCCCCACAGCCCTCAGGGCAAGGGTTATAAGTTATGCTCTGGGGGCATATAAGGTTATTATAGAAGGCGTTGTCGTAGAAACTTCAAAAAACGCTCATTCGATTGGAAATCCAAAGGGCTAGTGCCCTTTTTAATAGTCGACAGTGATTGGAGGGCAACTAACTCCCCTCTCACGCCCAATTTTTCCCAAAACACATCCAATCAAAATTTTAAGATAGCCATTGTGTTCAACGTAGTTGAAAGTTCTTGAAATTAGGTCTTTGAGGATGACAACCCCACACAGCCCTCAGGGCAAGGGTTGTAAGTTATGCCCTGGGGGCACATAAGGTTTTTATAGATAGAGTTGTCGCAAAAACTTCAAAAGGGGCTCATTTAATTGGAAATTGAGGGGGCTAGTGCGCTTTTTAATAGTTGAATGTAATTGGAGGGTAACTAACCCCCTCTCACGCCCACCGTTCCCCCAAACACATACAATCAAAATTTCCAGATAACCATTTTGTTAAATGTTGCAAAAAGTTCTGGAAATTAGGTCTTTGAGGATGACAACCCCCCCCCCAGCCCTCAGGGAAAGGGTTGTAAGTTATTCCCTGGGGGCATATAAGGTTTTTATTGAAAGCGTTACCGTAGAAAATTGAAAAAGGCTCATTCGATTGGAAATTGAAAGGGCTAGTGCCTTTTTAAATAAATGAAAGTGATTGGAGAGCGACTAACGCCCCTCTCACGCCCACCATTTTCCCAGACACATCCAATAAAAATTTTGAGATAGCCATTTTGTTTAACGTAGTTGAAAGTTTTAGAAATTAGGTCTTAGAGGATGAAAACCACCCTCACAGCCCTTAGGGTTAGGGTTGTAATTTATGCCCTGGGGGCATGTAAGGTGTTTATAGAAAGCGTTGTCGTAGAAACTCAAAAAGGGCTTATTCGATTGGAAATCGAAAGGCCTTCTGCCCTTTTTAATAGTCGAAAGTTATTGGAAGACTTGACATTTTTTATAGTAAAGATCGATGTGGGTATAATGTATTATTTTTGTTGTTGTTGTTGTTGTTTAGACTCGGGCACTTCGTATCGAAGGAGTTGTCGTAGTAACTTCGAAAAGGGCTCATTCGATTGAAAATAGAATGGGCTGATGCCCTTTTTAATAGTCGAAAATGATCGGAGGGAAACTAATCCCCTCCCACGACCCCCTCCCTTTTTTCTTTATGTTTAAAAACTAAATGTTGCCTTAAGATTAAATTAAAATGCACTGTGTTAATGCTAATTCCCAATAAGGCATCTCAGCAGTATCCCAAGAAAGACTGAGGGTATTATGCTCAGACTTTCGGGGCTACCTCTGCTCTTAAAATTTAATCAAATCAAAATAGCGCAAGTGTATCCAGGCTATCAAAGAAAGTAAACAGACTTTTTTGTGAGTGGTATCAACTTTTCCATTTCAGATCAACTAGAGGAGGCATGAAACTAAATTGACCACTACTATTTGTGGTTAATTTAGGAGAGTCAACTAGAGGAGGTATGAAAATAAATTAATCACTACTATTTATGTCCAGATTTTTAAAAGGGTGGATGTTGTTAAAAATCGCTGAAAATTCTCCTCCAGCACACAAATAGCAGGCCAAACTATAAAGTCTTGGAAAAAAAACCGAAAAGATTTAAAGTATTATTTTCTTTTTCCTGAAAAGACTATGTCAATATAAAACGAACAGAAATTAATTAAAAAAAAACTTTTTCATAAAATAAGTTTTTCAAAGAAAATTAAAAAACTCAATTAAACAAAAATGAGCAAAAATAAAATCAAATAATCTACCAAGCGTGAAACTACCACAAATCAGCATCGGTAAATAAATGAAACCTAAAACGAACAGAAATTACAATAAATAACCTAGTCAAACTCAAAAAGAGCAGAAATTAACATAAGTTGGGCTCAAAACCCCTATGCCTTTCAAAGACCAGAACATAATTTGCACTTTACTGAAAAATTCAAATGAATGTGCATTGTCAGTTTAATATAGATATACTGGTATTTAGTAATCAAAATGTTAATATTACTTGATTTATTAAAGTTATAAGAGTAAAAACATTTATGGGTAGGACTAAACTTAATAAAACTTATATATTTGAAATCAGCGTAAAAATCTGATTCTATTGATGTATCTATTGGCATCAAAACTCCGGTTTTTAGAGCTTTGGTTACTATTGAGCCGGGTCGCTCCTTACTTACTGTTTGTTTTGCATGAAATGCATACGTTTTTGGGGAAAAAGGTGCCATGACGCAGGCTTACGGTCTCTGAAAATGAGGAGAATATTAAAAAAAAAAATCGGTGAATAAATTTATCTTGTAATTTTCACCAATAACAATTTTGCCCAAAGGCAGGCCAAAATGGATATTATGGTGCATGATGGTGGAAATAGGCAATTTACTGTAGCGTGATTTTTTTGTTGCTTCAAAAAGGCAAGAACTTCACATTGCCGTTCTAAAGATGACTTCCACAGCCACGGATATGATGCGATCACACCTGGGGAAAAAACAGCAACAAAAGAAAAACGCATTTATAAACACCCTCGGTTACAAATTTAGTATTTTTATGAATAGATATGCTCAAAATGCCTGTTGTAGTGTTCTCCTAAATGCTGAATTTGATAGTTTATTTTCATGAAAATCACCCCCTTATGCTACAACATAAATTTCTTATGCTTGGAATATGTTTCTTAAAACGTCGGAAAACAATATATCGTGTTTTTATTTTTATATTGATTTAATTTGGTATATCTTTTGTTCGGTTAGATTCTTTTAATTTCTATATTATTATCGAACTTCCGTCTTCTAGAGATTCAGCTTCAATTGAAAAACATTTCTCCTTACTTAGCGTTAATTACATGAACAACTGGTAATGACTCAACAGGGGAGCGGAGAATTATATTTAAATATATACTTCTCACTTATTCGAAGCCTTTACCTGAAATGGATAGGGCTCCTTCTGAATTTGCACAATGATTCGATTTTCTTTAACTTTTTTTCAATAGTGATGGCTATATTGTGATTAGTTCTCACGAATCAGTTTGTAAAATAAATGTTTTGTTTTTTTTAAGTCGCTGCCTACAACGTCTCTTCAAATATATTGGATTAGAACTAGAACAAGAAAAAAACTAATCCTAGGCAGCACAAAGGCCCATCCTAAGTGGAGAGTGATTTCGGTACAGTCAGTTATTTATTTATTATTATTTATTCCACAAATACGTCAAATAAAAATTTTTAAATATCCACTTTGTTCAACGTAGTGGAAAGATCTAGTAACAATGTTTATGGAGATGTCAACGTCTCACAGCCTTTGGGACAAGGACTGTAAGTTATTCAATTTGCCTATTGTTTACAAACAGTACTGGTTATTGAGAAAGAGGGTATCTTTGACCTTTAGTGGTCAAAAAGACCAAGGGCATTCAGGTGACATTGTCAGAGAATGTTGAAGGAAGTGTTAAATTATTTCAATACATATTATGTGCATAAAGGTTTTCAAAAGGACGTAACTCAAGGATGACTGAGGGTATTAAGTTGGAACTTCCAGGAATAATAAGGGGGACTACTACTACTGCTACTGCCACTATTACTGCTACTAATGCAAATGCTACTACAATTACGGCTTCTATAGTGACTACTACTAAGACTGAGGACATGGAGGTGGAAATTCGAGAAATGTTCAGGGGAAAGTTGAACTAAATCGATACATACCACGCGCATGCATATTGTCAAAAGGCCGTATCAGCAATATCTTAAGAACGACTTACCGTATCAAGCTGAAATTTCTGAGGCATCGTCAGGGGGATATTCAGCTGATCAAATGGCAATATGTTCATACTACTATTGATACTACTTCTACTACTACTGTTATATTAATGCTAAAAGTTTCATGGACTTAGATTATGCTGACGATTTAAGCATCCTAGATGAAAGTGTGAACAAAATGAATGAACTTTTAGAGGTTTTGCGAGTTCAGGGTGCTAGAATAGGTTTGAAAATTAATGTTAAGAAGACTAAGTCACTAAGGCTAGGAATAAGTGAAGATGAAAAGGTGACGATAAAATAAAAGTTCAAAATAGGGATAAAATCCTTTTTAATAGACAGTGTATAGAAAATTCACAAGAAAATACCAGGTATTTCGGTCACATATACAGTGAACGTCATCAGTAGTAAAACTGAAAAGGTGACATTCGGCAATGAAAACATTGATCAGGTGGGCAGTTTCACTTACCTTGGTAGTATTATTAGTAAAGATGGTGGGAGCAGTGAAGATGTTAAAAGTAGAATAGCCAAGGCTCAGGGTGTTTTTTCCCAGTTAAAAAAAGTTTGGAAGAATAGGAAAACAAGTCCGCAAACCAAGATTAGAATATTAGAAGCTACGATGATGACAGTGGTCAAATATGGCTCTGAAGCATGGGCGCTCCGAAAAGCGGATGAAGATTTGCTAGATGTTTTCCAGAGAAATTGCTTAAGGATTGTTCTGGGTACCCGGCTGACTGACCGTATTTCAAACAATGGGCTATACAAAAATGTGGTTCAATACCGCTCTCTAGGGCTATAATGAAAGAAAGGTTGAGGTGGGTAGGGCACGTTGTACGGATGAAGGATGAAATATTGCCGAAGATTGTTATTTTCGGCCAACCGTCTAGGGCTAAACAGAAAGCAGGATGTCCTCGTCTGGGATGGGAGGACGTCAAAAAGAAAGATTTAAAGGAAATGGGAACTTTGTGGGAGGGTGTAAAAAGGGAGGCTTTGAATAGGTTGGGATGGACGAGGAGCATGTGTGGCTATGTTGGCCTCAGGTGGCTTGGTGCTGCGGTGGTTTGTTAGTAGTAGTAGCAGTAAGGCTAAAAGTATCAAGGTGAAATTTAAGAGAATAATGGGGCGAAAGTTGAAATAGATCAAAACACACACAAACAAACACACTATGTGCAAGCAGGTTGTCAAAGGACCTTTTTCAGAAATGGCTTAAGGTATTAAGTTAGAACATTCAGATAATGCTTGGGTGAGGGGAAATAATTGACCAAAAGGCAATATATACGCACTACTGATAATAATACTACCATTACTACTACTACCAGTACTACTCCACTCACTACTTCTATTGCAACTGATACTAAGGCTAAGAGTCTTAAGTTGAAAATTTCAAGAAATGTTGAGGGGGAGTCAAATTAAATTACAACATACTATGGACATACTGGACATAATTATCAGAAGGATATTTCGGCAATATCAAAGCAACGGCTTATAATATTGAGTAGAAAATTCCAAACCTTGGCGAGGGGGCTGTTCAATTGGCCAAAGAGCACTGTTTACATACTACTACTGTTAGTAATGCTGCTAATCTTATTGTTACTACTGCTAGTAATGCTCCTACTTCTACTACTGTGGCTATTGCTACAACTTAGGCTAAGGGTATAAAGGTGAAAATTTCAGGGAATTTTTTAGGGAGAAGATGAACTGAATCAAAACACACTGTTCGCATGCGGGTTGTCAAAAGGGCGTATCAGACATATGTCAGGAACTACTTGG
>JAQQPU010009937.1:362-16213 GCA_029168905.1 Artemia sp. Kazakhstan ARC1039 | reverse complement strand
TCTGGTATACCATACAAGGATAAAACCTTTACTAAAGCTCCTCTATCAACAGAATCGAACGCTTGCTCATAATCTATAAAACTCTTCTTTTAGAATAAATTTGTCAGTTTGGTCAATTATTGGCACCTTTGTCACATCCCCCTCCCCCCAAGATTTGGTCATTGGCACTCTTGTGACATTGCCGGCTCCCAAGATTTTGCTATAGATCCGCCCCAGTACAGGGCCATGTAATTCTGTTTATATTTTATTCTTTTACCTTCATCAAGCATCATTTATCTCCTTTTCTTCTGTGACTTTACTTCCTTTACTTCTGTAAGTTAGCTACTTAGTTTACTATTGTAATCATATTTAAACCATGTTTGAATTAAAAAAAACTCTTCTCTCTTTTCTAGCCTCAATCACTTTCATCAACTGCTACAGTGTGAGCTTAGCCACGAAAGTACAAAATATTTTCACAGCTGCGAAGTTGATTGCTATATTTATTATTATTTGTGGTGGAATTTATATGATTGCTCTTGGTGAGTTTTTCCTTTTTCATCTTTTTAAACTAATTTGTATATGAGGTTTGATATTGAATACTGCTCGGAGGGGGGGGGGAATATTAACAAACGTATCAAAAATTTGTTTATATGCATTTTTGTTGCGTTTCTATGAGCCAGACAAAAATGTGTTTATCAGTCTTTTTGCACTATTATGCAATAGTTGTCATGATTGCCATTAATATATTTTTGTCAGTTGCAGTATTCAAAGAAGTAAAATAATAAGTAAAAATATTTTTGAATAGTGGCACAAAATATAAATTACTATATAGAATACAAATTTTCGGCTATTTGGCTATTACTTTTGGTTGGAAATATATCACTAACCTTGGTAAGTTTTTCAATTCGGTAACTTTTGGCTAAATTTTTCACTTTTCCTGTTCCATCCCTCAGACTACCCATTCTTTACTGTTTATGAAGGGTAATATGGAAAGATTTTTACTGCATATTAGGAGAACCACAGTGAGATCAAGACCCTCCAAAACACTCTCTGACCCCTCTTGGTGGGCCTATTGCACCTTTTTCGTAACTAGAACCACACGAGGATATTTTGTTTGTATGACTGGAGGACGACGTAAGCCTCTGACCTCTCCTACCTCTAAATCTTTAGAACAATAGATATGCTACTCCTTTTTTAAATCAAAAACCGATACATTGCACCTTTTTTGAAGCGGTATTACGTTATGTTTACAAATGTGGGACACTCGACCCTTAAACCAGAGGGCGACCATGTTGCGCCTTTTTGAGAAGGAATCATGCAAGGATTTTCAATCCATGTGATTAGACAGCTGAAGTGAGACAGTCTCCCCTCAACATCTCTTGCCCTTCCCACCTTTAGCTTTCAAGGTGTAAAATTATGTGGTCGGATGGTAAGCGTAAAATTATTTTCAAATGATTTCAGGCCCAAAGTGGACCCTTAGACTATACAAGTCCCACTCTCATCGCCAAATTTTCGGCAGAGATGGAGACGAGGGGTTACATTTTCGTGCTAATTGTTCTGTCTTTTTATTCGTTTCTGATTATGTGTCAACCAGGGACAGACATAGAAAATAATTGTTTTCTCCATCAAATGCGTATGAAACGAGCAATCAGTACTATAAGCACTGCAATAAGTACTACGATCGGTAAGGCGTCTACTCAAGGGACCAGATTTTTTAGAGCAATTTTCCTTTGAAATATAGACAATTATTGACAAAAAATTCATTTTTCCCACCCTCTCCCCCTCCAATTTCTTTCTAAGCGATGGACTATCTCTAGAGACAATTATTGTTCTCGAATGATTACTACACAAAAGGCTCAGCTGAAGCGTAATGAAGGAAGCTCCGAATATGGCAGCGGCTCCGCTCTTATTCAAGACGAGCCTGATTTTATATTATAAAATAAGTGAAATTGAATTTAAAGAAATAATTTTGAATGAAAATAATTAAACGTGTCAAAACTTAAGACCAAAATAAATTGTCCTGTTGACAAGGGGTAGAGCCACCCCCTAAACCAAACCCTCTGTATCTGGGAATATATATCAGGCATAACTCCCTGTTGGCTTTATTTAATTATTTGTGTTGTTTATATTTGTATGAAATACAATTTATCTATCTATCTATCTACTACTGAATTGCAGAGGAATAGGGTGTTTGACACGCTGAATTTTTTTTAGCGTGCCTGAATTTAAAGATTTTTTAAAAAGATAAATCCCACATTGCTTCTGTACTGCATTATTGTGCCAAGACATTCAGTACTATTAATACTCAGGGTTGCCACCGGTGACACTTTAGTGTCACTTTTGACACTTTATTTTAAAAGTGGCACTTTTTGGGACACCTGACACTATTAGGACACTTTTTAGCAAAAGTGGCACTTTTATTGCTAAGTAGCACTATTTTACAAAAAAAGAATTTTTTCAGACAAAAAACCGAAGGAAAACTGTCAATGTAGATATGCATCGATATCCTTTTTCTGTCAGTTAAGATTCTTATCTTAACTCCGCGCTCGGCAATTATTGGATGCAAGAAACTTTCTGTGCGGTGTAAAACATAAACGTGTTTGCCTCTATCTGTGTGTGAGAAATTTTTATATTCTTATTCTTATCACTGATAAGCGAAGATCATCAAGTGATCTTTGGTACGAAATACTTGGCAATGAAGAGGACAGAGATAGACATTTAACTGCAATGTGGTGGAGAAGCCTTCAGTTGTTTAGTTCAACTATTGTGTGTTGTTGCAATAATTTGTAGGCTCATAGACGATAAGTCGGTCAAGCAGTTTGCAATTCTTGAGTGGGTTCGAATTCAATTTCTATGTTTTACTATTTGAGGGTGGACTACAATTCAAGGAAGAAAAGAGCAAGAAAAGCTAAGAGTGTATTTTTGCGCCACTATGTTAATAGCTGTTACTATGTTAACCAGTCTCTGGGCCAGTGACTGCTTAACTTTGCGCATCTTGACATCGATTTCCGTGACTGGAGCTCTTAAAGCCCAGTGACTGAAAAGCTCACTGGTGACATTACACAACAACTCAGCAACGCAAAATCATCCACTGAGCTCACTGGTGTCCCACAAGAATATCTAGTGACTGGGCCAGTGACGCAAAAATGCGCTCTAACATTTCCGTTCATATTTTTCATATTTTTTCTTTGAACTCTTGGCAATGGACAAATGAATATTCATTCATAACCATCATTCTAAAAAAAATTGATACCAAAACTTCCATTATCTTTAATCGTATGCAATCGTTAGCAAAATCACAATCTAATTTCACTTTTTTTTTCTTACTTAAATTTATATTACATCATTATATAAATTGAATTTGGACGCACTTCCTCATTTTACTTATTATATTCCCACTAATATTTGATTGTGAATGTGCTTTCATGCTGATACACTAAATGCTCGTTTTTTATTATAAAGGTGCTTTCATATTGATACTTAAAATGCTAGTTGACTGTTCCTATGCCCTAGTCCCTGGAGACATCATAAAGAAAAATTTACTGGGAGTGGCGAGAGTTCTGGTGAAACTTATTCTATTCAGGTTGTGATAAATAGATTAGATGATATAGCTGTCTTATTGTTTTTTCACTAGTTTTTGCCAAATAAATTATTTGAAAGAGTTAGAGTCATGAACCACTATTAGTTGTGTTTATCATAGGGTCACCAATAGCTACTATCTATGTTCATGGCATTCTCTTCAGCATTTTCGGAGAAAAGAAAAGTTTCAAGCACCTGAATGCACTGTAATAATCCAGATAGTCCATTTTATGGAAAAACTGGATGAAAAACTCTAGATGTAGACGAGTATTGCTGTCCATTATTTCCGTTTTCTCAAAAAAGGGGGCTGGAAAGTTGACAAGAGTAGAAGTGCTGCGCAAAGCCGGAAATCAGCACCGACTAAGTAAAATCAAAATTTCTTTTTTATAGTTGATAGATAACATTAGATCCGCTATTTCGTGTTGGAGAATTTAAAGATGCGGGAAACCACGCGGGGATGATCCCAAGCGGATTGGCAAATATTTTAAATATAAAAAGCTTGTTGGTATGAGCGCGAGCGACGCGAAGCGTCGCGAGCGGCAAATTTTAGGAAAATGACACTTTATACAAAATTGACACTATTTTGCCACCCAGAGTGGCACCAAAAAAACCGGCCGAGTGGCAACCCTGTTAATACGAGGCATGACTCCTTAGTTAATAAGTAATTAATCTACATAATATAATAGATTTTTTTTCTTCTAGGAAATGTATCGTACCTGAGTACTGGATTTGAACCATTTGACCCTTCATTGTCTCCAACTACTTTTAGCGATATTGCAACTGCTTTTTACAGTGGATTGTGGGCTTATGATGGATGGTAGGCTAAAATTAATACATTTACATCCCCTATAAATTCGTCAAAAAGAAAAAAAGAAGGAAAAATGAGTCAATTAGCTGCAATACTGACGAAATCGTCTAATACTGTTTGTTTTGTTTTTGCTTTGGAAGGGGACTAAGAAAATTCATTGGAGGAACTGTAAAAAAAAAAGGCTTCCAACTTTATAGTGTCAAGCGATGCTCCAAAGAGGAAAGAAATAAAGTAATTAGATAAAAAGGCACAAAATCTGATTAAAAGGGAAAATTTCATAAATTTTGGCTAAAAGCCTTATGCATAGTGATTTTTGGAAGGACTAAACCTGATGATTTGCTTTGTGTGTATGTTATATATAACGTTAAGTACGCAGTGTATGTTCCACTCGTTAGGGCGTTCCACCTGGGAATAAGAGCAAGGTGTAATGTAGTAAATAATTTTGAAAGAAATACGAATAAGGCTGACAAAATACTTTTGTTACTCCTTGCTTTTTTTAGCACTTCCCGACAGGGGTGGATTCAGGGAGCGGGGGGACCAGGGCCCCTCCAATACATTTATGGCACCCTCATTCCGTTTTTTATTTTTTTTTCTCTTATTTTTGAACTAACTTGTCAATTTGGTCAATTGTCACATCGCCACCATCCCTCCCAAGATCAAACAGGTCGTGGTAACGAACTGTAAGTAAGGAGCGACCCGGCTCAATGGTAACCAAAACTCTAGAAAACGGTATTTTGTTACCACTAGATACATCAAAAGAATCAAATTTTAATGCTGATTTCAAATATATAAGTTTCATCAAGTTTAGTCCTACCCATAAAAAGTTACGTGCCTGGAAAAATTTGCCTGATTTTCGAATAAAGGGGGAAAGACGCCCTAAAAGTTATAGAACCTTAATGAAAATCACACCATCCTATTCAATGTATCAGAGAACTCTACTGTAGAGGTTTGAAGCTCCTATCTACAAAAATGTGGAATTTTGCATTTTTTGCCAGAAGAAAGATCAAGGATGCGTGTTTATTTGTTTGTTTTTTTTTTCCAGGGGTGATCGTATCAACCCAGTGGTCCTAGAATATCGTGGGAGGGCTCATTGGCATGGAAATTAAAAGTTCTAGTGCCCTTTTTAAGTGACCAAAAATAATGGAGGGCAACTAGGCCCCCTCCCACGCTCATTTTTTCCCAAAGTCACCCGATCAAAATTTTGAGATAGCCATTTTGTTCAGCATGTTCGAAAATATGATAAGTATGTCTTTTAGGATGACTTAATCGTTAAACTATATGATTATAAATCACGATTTTGATACATTTAGAATTTCAAATTTGGATGCGCAAAATAATACTACATATGGTTAAATTTTAAATATTGATTACCATAATATCTCGATGAAATCGGAATCATAGGAAGGACAATAGCACTGCGTAAGTAAAGAACGATGTTGGCACAATGTATTATTTACTTATTTTCTGGTTTTGGCCAGGGCACTTCGTATCGAAGGAGTTGTCGTAGAAAGGGCTCATTCGATTGGAAATTCGAATTGCTATTGCCCTTTTTAATAGTCGAATGTGATTGGAAGGCAACTCACACCCCTTCCACGCCCATCATTACCCAAACACATCCAATTAAAATTTTGAGATAGCTATTTTGTTCAGCGTAGTTGATTTCCATATAGAAATTAAATATAATGAGACCCAAAAGAAACAGAAATTAAAACAAGTCAAACTCAAAACGAGCAGAACTTAATCTGAGTATGGTTCTAAACCCTATGCTTTCTAAAAGCCAGAATATAATTTGTACTTTACTGAAAAAAATTCTTTTAAAATGTTTTCATTGTTATAACTTTAAGAAATCAAAAATTAATTAAGATTTTAAGAAATAAATATCAGCATATGTGTATTAAACTGACAATGGACATTTTTTTCAGTAAATTCATTTGCATTTTTTTCAGTAAAGTAAGGTCAGTGGACAATTTGGAACTTAGTTTTGGAACTAAAGTTTTTCAGTGGACAATTTGGAACTTAGTGACGAGAAATTAAAATATTTGAAGTTCAAATAAAAAAATTGTTTTTTTCAAATTAAAGTAAAGAGCCTTAATTAACTTAATACGAACAACAATCTTATTACATATGAAGCGGTCACCACTACCCCCATTTTTCTTTCTCCTTAACTTTAACTTGCATTCTAAAGAGAGAAAATATGTTTTCATTGGTGATTGCAGCATTTCTCCGACGTTTCTTCTCAAAAGACAACACGTAAATAGATACTAGAATTTATGTACATGCTATGTTTGATACAGTCTAATAAGCTTTCAGTAAAGCAAAAGTTCTATTTAGTCCAATGACTCGAAATTTTAAAAATTCATTGGATGTCTTTGCTTTAAGAAAATAATTTTCAGTCAAAGTATTCTGATATGTATCCAATAAATATTCACAGATAATTAGCAAATCTCTCTACTTCTTGTTTTCTGAAATACTTCAAGGAAAGCTCAAATTAAAGTTTAGGGCGAAGAGTAGGGCAATGGAGATACAGTAGCCTCTATCCCATTCAGAACCATTTTTAAAATTGATTAACGTACTTTTCTAATATATTGAATATTAAAAATTTTGAATCAGTGATCTTAGGATTTAAAGTGACTTAAACTTCTGCGTAAAGCGTATGGGAGACGTTTAGGGTCTGGAATCCAGCTCTTGTTTAAGGTAATTTCATATTTGTCTTCAAGGTTGCTATGGACTTTCGCGTTAAAAGATTTGATTCAATTCACTTATGTTTACCTTAGGATCCTTCACACCCACCTCCAACGACCCAGTAAGTTATAATTCACATTTGGCCAAATTACGCTTTGGTTTGTGACATGTTTTCATAGATCAGTTAAATTAAGTGAAAAGGTCTGTGGATTGAGCTAGGGTTAGGGCGTGGGCCGAATTTTCTTCAGGTCTAATTTTGGTATTTTATTTCGGTGAAAAAGTTGAGTTTTCGGCTCAATGCTACAATATTTCACACATCTAAAAAAGCCAATAAAAGGGGCATGAGTACGGGTTCTCTTTTTACTAATATTATCAAAGTATTTTCTAATTTCTCTTAGAGGCAAACATCCCACCCTTATTCCAATAACCCACTTTAAAGTTTCTTTTTTCTAAGCCTATCTTCAAAACAATAGGTTCTCCTTTTAACCCAGCAATGTATTTTCGCTGTTTCTGCTAATTCCTTCTTTTTCCTGCCCTGACTAAATTTCTTGATCTCTCTAAATATCTTCAACCTAGTCCAAAATTTTCACAAATTTCTGGGCTCTTTTCATTCAAATTATCAAATATTATTGACCCTCCCCCTCCCCAAAAAATATCTTATGGAAATGGCTGAGCCCAACCACTAATTTGCACTAGATATTCTGATTTTGTATCTTTTTTGTGATAACTCAGTGATTTCCCCCAATATTCTAACATCTCTTATGCTTCTTTAGCTTCTCGAACCTCCATAACTGTAAATCATAATGAGCCACCGGAACTACCCTTGCCCTAAATATCCATTTTAATATTTTGTATATCATATCACAAATGTGGCTTCTCAAAATAAAATTGATATATTTTACCTTTCTTTGATGAACCAGCTTTTTTGACTGTCGGATTAATATTTTAATATTTTATATTTAATATTTTAATATTTTCAAACAGTTTGTGGTACCAAACTTTAAGTAAGGAGAGACTCGACTTAATAGTAACTAAAACTTTAAAAACAGAATTTTGATAACAATAGTTACATAAAAAAGGAATTTTTATGCTGATTCCAAATATATAAAGTTCATTAAGTTTAGAGTTACCCATCAAAAGCTGCGAGTCTGAGAAAATATGCCCAATTTTCAAACAGGGGGGGGGGGGAACTTCCTGAAAAAAGTAAATAAATCTTAATGAGAATCACATCGTTAGATTCAGGACATCATAGGATCCTTTTGTAGAGGTTTAAAGCCCCTATTTACAAAAATGTAAAACTTTATAGTATTTTCGAGAAGGTTGGTAACAAACGGTTGGTAACAAACGTGCGGTCAATCGTTTTTTTTTCAGGGGTGATCGTAGCAAACTATTAGTCCTAGGATGACTGGGTGAAGGTCAACAGCAAGGAAATTTCCGTGTCCTTTATAAGCACCGGGTCCTATCGCACAACGGAAAAAGTGATTTTTTCCGTCATTTTATGGCAGAAAATAACCATTTTGGTTCACGAAAAGTCAAAAGGCCATGAAATGAAAATTGTGAGATACTCAATGAAACTAGAATTATTCATAAGCTAAATATTCACCCTCCCAGTTTCAAAGGCTACTGCGGTGGGGTGTAGGGTAGTGCGATGTAAAGCAGTACGATAGCATATTTGTAAACGGCCAATATAGGCATTAATCTCGTAGACTTATATAACTGAGTTTATTCATTTGAGGCTTCAGGGGGGGGGGGGTAAATACCCCCAGAAATGGGTGCGACCTTAAGGAAAACTATACAATGGGATTCAAAATCTGCAAGAACCCTACGGTTAATCTCTGCATGTTTGACATACAGACATTGACCTCATGTGGCAGTATGACCTCAGAAATTGTGAGTCTCTTTAAAAATCCTTCTGGTAGTCTAATGCTAATCGACTACCTCAAGAATTTTTTCTGTGTGTTTGGTTATCATTTGTGTTTGTGTTTGGTTGAAAATTGTTATTTTATGGCACAGAATGGTTGAAAAGGGCACTATGATGTGGCACAATTTCTCTCTTTTTTTTTACTGAAAAATAGATCTAGAACTTTAAAGTTTCGTTAGAATGAGCCCTCTTTCCATAATATGTAACCACTGGTTCGGCATGGACACCCGTGGTAAAATTAATAAGTTGGAAATAAACAAGCAACCTTGACCATGTTTCCTGGGAAAAATAAGAAATAACAAACTTCCATAGAAGATGGGTTGAAACCTCCGCTCTAGGTTGTTCGGGTGTATTGAACTGAATAATTTAATTCACATCAAGATGAAATTCAACTTCTCTTGAAAATTTTCTTACGCTGTTTACTTTTGATCGGTTAGTTAAAAAAAAAAATACTTGCCAAAAAAAGAGTTTTCCAAAGAAAATTAAAGAGTTGTATTAAAAACTAAGGACGAGCAGAAACAAAACCCTTTAATATTTAGAACTTTGAACGAAGAGAAATTACTATTAATGAACTAATGAAACGCACAACGAACAGAAATTAGATTAAATAATCACAACAAACATATATATAACAGATACTAGCGTAAATGAATAAGTAAATCCTAAAAACAAGCAAAACCTAAATTAAATAATCAAGTCAAACTTAACACGGACAGAAATGAGTACAAACATGAGCAGAGCTACTGACAACCTCATCTCCCTCTAAACCTTCTAAAGGCTATTGTCTCATTTGCATTTTATTAAAAAATATATCTATTTTGAACAATTTTTCTTAATTTGTCAAAATATCAACTAAAAATAAGTAATAATAATAATAAAACTAAAAATAAATAATAATCAAGATGACTGCAAAGAATTAGGGAAAATGAACTTTTAGGGTTAATATATAGTGATAATAACTCTTGGATATATCAGTAATTCAAGATTTCATTTAACAACGTTTTGACTTTTCTTATTATAGTTATATAAAAAAATAAATATATTTATTAATAGCTTTTATAAGTTTTATAGGGAGGGGCCAGTAACCCTACTCCCATTTGTATTAATTCCTGTCTTTGAAAAGTTTGACTTAGTTCTTCATTTAATTTTTACTGTTTTTTTATTATTTATTTATTTATTCACCTATATCAGTGTCTGTTATATTTATGTTTTATGTAATTCCTTATTCTATTTTTTTTTCGTTTTGGGTTTCATTTATTTATTGATCGTAATTTCTCTTTGAAATTACGCACAGATTATTCTAGTGCTTTATTTATCCTCGTCTTAGGTTTTCATATAGCTCTTTACTTTTATGGCCCTTTTAAGGTTGCATTATTATACAACTTTATTTCTGCTCGTTTTCGGTTTGCATATGGCCTTTTACTTATCTTTGAAAAATAGAGTTTTTCAAAATTAGTTTTTATTCGTTTTTTATTCCCAAAGTGCTAATATTGGTTAATATTATAAATATTGGGGTCATTTTGACAACATGGATTCACATAGTGTCTTTATATTTAGTTAAACGTCCGTTTAAATATTCCCTGGAAGTTTCAACTTAGTGATTTTAGCTTTTCCTAAGATATTACAGGTACGGCCTTATGACTTAGCTGATCAGAAATATTGAGAATACGCCATTTTAATGATTTGGATACACATAGGGTCTTTTGATTTAATTCAGAATTCTCTGAAGTTTTTAACTTAGTGCCCTTAGCTTTTCGTGAGATATTGCAGGTACGCCCTTTTGACAGCATAAATACGCATAGTGTCTTTTGATTTAGCTCAACATCCTTCTCAGCATCAGATGAACATTTAGCTAAGCATCCTAGCCGCAGGGGGGGATCCAGGATTTTTTTTAGGAGGGGGGCGCAAAATAGGATTCGAGGGGGGGGAGGAAAAGGGTTTGAGTCCTGGTTTCACTGGTTATTTTGTTTGGAACGAGGGTTAGTGGCGCGAATCTGTAAGCTCGGCTAGAGTCGACCCAGCTCTAAACGGCCACCTGGATAAATCTATGGAAGGTAAACAAGAAGGGTGCGCGAAAGCGCAGAATAGCTGGCCCCTACCCCCCCCCCTGCACTTCTTGGCTGGAGGGTCATGAAACGGAGTTCAGCACCACCGGTAGGGACTACAAAGTCCAATGACGTATTCTTTACCTTTACATTACCTTCTGAGCATTAAATAGTTTCAACTTAATGACCTTGCCCATTCCTGAAATATTACAGATTTACAATTTTGACAACCCGAATTCACAGAGTGCCTTTTTATTTATTCAACACCCCCTTCATCAGTTCATAAAGTTTGATCATAAAAAGCTTAGCCCTTCCTTAGATATTACAGGTACGCCAATTTGACAGCCCGGATGCACAAAATATTTTTTATTTAGTCCAAACATTCTCCTCAGCATTCCCTGAAAGTTTCAACTCAATACCATTATCGATTCCTGATACAATGCAGATACGCCTTTTTGGTAACCTTGATGTATATAGGGTCTTTTGGTTTACTTTATCATCTCCATCAACATTCTCTGGAACTATCAACTTCCTTATCCGTTCCTGAAATATTGAAAATACTTCTTTTAGATAGCCTGGACACATATTGGGTCTTTTGATTTAGTTCAACATCCCCCTCAAATTCCATGGAAGTTTTAACTTAGTATCCGTATACATTTCTGAGATATTGCAAATACGCATTTTTGACAACCTGGATACAAATAGGGTCTATTCATTTACTACGTCATAGCCTTTAACATTCTTGGAAACTTCCAAATTACACGTAATTATCTGTTACTGAGATATTGCAGAGGCTACTTTTTGACAACGTGGACACACACAGGGCCTTTTGGTTTAGTTCAGCATCTCTTTCAAAATTCAATGGAAGTTTCAACATAATATCCGTATCCGTTCCTGAGGTAGTGCAGATAAGCGATTTTGGCCCCCTGGATGATCATAGTGTTTTTTAATTTAGTTCAATATAACTCTCAACATTACATGAAAATATAAACTTAATAACCTTAGCTGTTCCTAATATATTGCAGATACGCCATTTTGACAACCCAATCCAGATTATTATATTTTGATTTAGTTCAAGATTACCCTCGACCTTCCCTAAAACTTTCAACTTAATTCCCTTAGCCGTTCCTGATATATTGTACATACGCCCTTTTGTCAGTCTGTGTATATGTAGTGTATTTTTATTTATTTTAACAACCTCTCGACATTCCATGAAAATTTCAGCTTAAAACCCTGAGATATTTCAGATATGCCCTTTTAGCAGCCTGAATGCACATAGTATTATTTGATTTAGCTCAACACTCCCCTCAACATTCCTTAAAAGTTGCAACTTATTATATTTTCCAGATTAGCCTTTTTGATTTGCATATTAATTTACTTTTATTTGGTTAAACGGCTTTCCCGAAACTTGTTTAATTTTATTTACGAACGTTTTTATTAGTAATAAATATACGTAATTTATGAATTAACTTACGTAACGAACTTCTATATTCATATATTTTTAATACGTGTATTAGAGGGTTCGCCTCCTAGTCAGTACCTTGCTCTTTAAGCTAAAGTTCGAATTTTGTTCCAATTCTTTAAAAATGAACGCTTAATCACAAAGGCCGTTAATTAAAATACATAACTCTTATGAAAGTACTAAGAAATCTTTGGCTTAAAGAGCGAAGCATTGACTAGGGGGTGAACCCAATCATTTATGTAATATTTTCTGTTCGTTTGAAGTTTTGATGTAGCTTCTGTTGCAGTTGAAAAACTTGTTTTTTTTTATATTTAATTTCTTATCTTTTTTCAAATAATGCTGGGAAATCCGGCGTCCCCTTCATAGCAATGTCCCTTCCCCAAAACTTCCTTCATGGAAAGATCCTCCCACATAACCCCTTCCCCTCCCCCCCCCCCACTACCAGAAAAAATCCCCCTGAAAACGTGTGTTTACTTCCAATAAACAACACTACATGTTAACAATGGGTTAAGTCTATAACTTTCAGCCCTCCCCCGGGGACTTCGGGGGATTAATTCATCCTAAAAGACATACTTTTAATATTTTCGAACATGCTGAACAAAATGGCTATCTCAAAATTTTGATCGGGTGGCTTTGGGTCAAAAATGAGCGTGGGAGGGGGCCTAGTTGCCCTTCATTTTTTTGGTCACTTAAAAAGGGCACTAGAACTTTTAATTTCCATTCCAATGAGCCCCCCCCCACGATGTTCTAGGACCACTGGTTCTATACGATCATCCCTGGAAAAAAGAAACAAAATAAAAATAAAAAAATAAACACGCATCCGTGATCTTTCTTCTGGCAAAAAATGCAAAATTCCACAGTTTTGTAGATAGGAGCTTGAAACCTCTACAGTAGGGTTCTCTGATACGCTGAATATGATGGTGTGATTTTCATTAAGGTTCTATAGCTTTTAGGGGGTCTTTCCCCCTTTTTTTGAAAATCAGTCAAATTTTCTCAGGTGCGTAACTTGTGATGGGTAGGACTAAACTTGATGAAACTTATATATTTGACATCAGCATTAAAATCTGATTCTTTTGATGTATCTATTGGTATCAAAATACCGTTTTCTAGAGTTTCGGTTACCTTTGAGCCGGGTCGCTCCTTACTTACAGTTCGGTACCATTAACTGTTATCCTTCCCTGAAATGTATAGCTTAACACCCCTAAACTGGGGCTCTGCATTATTTCTTCAATAGCTCCTGAAAGTCTCAATCCCTACTTTAACGCAAAATTTGATATTTACTTTTTTCCATTTTAACATTTTTGCACACACGAGAAGTTACTCTTTGAGGAAAAAATTTTGAACATCCTAAGTGAATTTCTGTTTTCTAATATATTTTCAAATCCGAGAGAAATTCTAAGAACCAATTTCGAAAAGTTTCATAGGTTACAACAGAATTAGAAAGCAATTCTCACTAAGTTAGTGCTAGCAGCTTCAATCTTTGATTCGTTTTCTTTTTCCTATTTAGGAAATGATTTTAAGCGCGTTGTAAAACCTTCTTTAAGTAACAAGAACCTTTAAAATTTTCACCTTCAATAATGACCTTCATACGCCACAATCAAGGCCGTATCAGGATTTTTTTTCAGTGGGGGGATACTTTTTCTGGGGAGAGGTTTTACACACAAAAAATTACAAAATGCAGCAAAAAGATTTTTATATGCATTTTTGTCACTTTTTTACGGGTTGGAAAAAAAATTTTGCGGGGGGAGGGAGCAAACCGTGTAGCCCCCCTCCCTGGATACGACCTTGGTCATAATCTTTAGTTTTCCATTTGCTATATTTTTCCAGTTTAATACTTTTGAAGTTATGAGAAGTTGCTATTTGTAAAAAAAAAAAAAAAAAATTGGAACAAATTTATATACCTAGAACAATTGGAACAATTTTTCGAAAGCTTTTAAGGTGCCCACGCAATTTAAAACAAGGTCCCATTTAGTTGGGATAGCACCTCTAGTCTTTCGAAAACTTTCTTGGGTATATTCTGTAAGATTTGTAAGCTTTAAATATTGTATGATCTTTTATCTTTCATTGAATTTTTTGGCGCACACGAGAAGTTACTCTTCGGGAAAAAGCTTTTAAACATCGAAGTCGAAGTTCTCTTTGTAATTTATTTATGCTTCTGAAGGAATTTCCAAGAAACAATCTCCAAAGCGTCTTAGGTCACTACACAATTTGAAACAAATTCACATCTAGTTCTTTCTAGCTGTTTTTATCTTTGGCAAACATTGTTTTGCATTTTTGTAAGATTTGTAAAACATTAAGATTATTTTTGATATTCTACGATATTTTTGTCCTGCATAACAAAATTTCAAACTTACTTTTTCCACTTTAAAAATTTTGGCATTCACGGGAAGTTACTCATTGGGTAAAAGGTTTCGAACATCGAAATTGAATTTCTGTTTTCTAATTTATTAATGATTCTGAAGAAATTTCCAAGAATTTTTTTTCCGAAATCTTCTTGGGTCACTACGCAGTTTCAAACAAATTTCCGTCTGGCTGGTTTTAACAGTTTAATCTTTGGCAAACTCTGGTTTTAAATACTTTGACAAGAATTTTAAGTGCTGTGAACAAAACTTTTTGAAGTAACTTAAAACGCTTCAGCAATTTACCATTGAAAAGACATTCGAAAACAAAAACAAAAATCTTACAATTAAACATGGGCTGATAAAGATGGGAAAGCAATCTGACTATGTCCAGTCTAAATTATATCCGAAAACATTCTTCATAATCATGTTTAGAAACAGACATTAGATAACCCTGTGACGATTTTTCGCCCAACGAAAGGTCAAATTCAGCCGACGTTTTTTCACCCGAATTAAGATAAAAACTGTTAATGAGCAATTCTTAAGCCTTCTGCACAAGTTCATTTATTAAGTACATGGAATCGTGCTATCTCCAACAAAAAATTATTCAGGTTTCTATTCTTCCCCGCTCCTCTAAGCTCCATAATAATCCGAAATTCAACTACATATTGTTAACTATTAGTAGCTACCGCAGTCCAGTGGCTAACAACCTATGCTTTCACTGCTTTCGAGAGACTCTTTGGGATGGAAACGCCTAGCGGTAATAATGGTCGGAGTAATAAGGGCAAGTGCGTTATTGTGGCCAAAAAGGCGAAATATGTACTTCACCTCTGCTTTTGCTGCTTACAAGAGACTCTTTGAGTTGAAAACGCTTTGCGGTACCGATGATCGAATTTAGAAAATTAAGGATGTTATTTTTGCCAAAACTATGAAATACGGGCTTCACCTCTGCATTCACTGCTTGCGAGAGACTCTTTGAGTCAAAAACACTTAGTAGTAACGATGATCGGAGTAATAAGGGCAAGAACGTTATTTT
>JAQQPU010009936.1:0-25533 GCA_029168905.1 Artemia sp. Kazakhstan ARC1039 | reverse complement strand
CCCCCCACGCCCATCATTCCCCCAATCACATCCAATCAAAATTTTGAAATAGCCATTTTGTTCAGCGTAGTCGATATCAGATAGAAAATATGTATTTGAGGAGGATACTCCCCAACAACCCTCGGGGAAAGGGTTTTAAGTTATGCCCTGAGGGCATATAAGAACGATGTTGGCAAAATGTATCATTTATTATTTTTTCCTATAGAGCAGGGCACTTCATATGGAAGGGGTTGTCGTAGAAACTTCAGAAGGGGCTCATTCGATTGGGAATCGAAAGTTCTAGTGCCCTTTTTAATAGTCAAAAGTGATTGGAGGGCAACTAGCGCCCCCCCCCCAACGCCCATCATTCCTCCAATCACATCCAATCAAAATTTTGAGATATCCATTTTGTTCAGCGTAGCTGATTTCCAGATAGAAAATATATTTTTGAGGAGGACACTCCCCCACCGCCCTCAAGGCAAGTGTTTTACGTTATGCCCTGGAGCATATAAGGAATTCTAGAAGGCATTGTCGTAGAATCTTCAAAAAAAGCTCATTCGATGGGAAATTCAAAGGGATAGTGCCCTTTTTAATAGTCGAAAGTCATTGGAGGGCAACTAGCCCACCCCCCCACGCCCATCATTCCCCGAAACACATCCAAAAAATTTTTGAAACAACCATTTTGTTCAGCGTAGTTGATTTCCAGATAGAAAATATTTTTTTGAGGAGGACACTCCCCCACAACCCTCAGGGCAAGGATTATAAGTTATGCCCTGGGGGCATGTAAGGTTTTTATTGGAATTTTGTCGTAGAAACTTCAAAATGGACTCGTTCGGTTTGAAATTCAAAGGGAGAGCCCTTTTTAATAGTCGAAAGTGATTTGAGGGCAACTAACCCCCCTCTCAGGCCCACCTTTTCCCTAAACACATCGAATCAAAATTTTTAGATAGCCATTTTATTCAACGTAGTTGAAAGTTTTGGAAATTTGAAAGCGTTGTCGTAGAAACTTCAAAAGGGCTCATTCAACTGGAAATTGGAAGGGCTAGTGCCTTTTTTAATAGTTGAAAGTGATTGGATAGCGACTAAAGCCCCTCTCACGCCCACCATTTTCCCAAACACAACCAATCAAAATTTTTAGATATCCATTTTGTTCAATGTAGTTGAAAGTTCTGGAAATTAGGTCTTTTAGGGTGATAACCCCCTCTTAGCCCTCAGTGCAAGGGTTGTAAGCTATGCCCTGGGGGTAAATAAAGTTTTTATTGAAATCGTTGCCGTAGAAACTTCAAAAGGGCTCATTTAATTGGAAATTGAAAGGGCTAATGCCTTTTTTAACAGTTGAAAATGATTGGATAGCGACTAACGCCCCTCTCACGCCCACCATTTTCCAAAACACATCCAATGAAAATTTTGAGATATTCATTTTGTTCAACGTAGTTGAACGTTCTGGAAATTAGGTCTTTAAGGATGATAACCCACTCAGAGCCCTCAGTGCAAGGGTTTTAAGTTATGCCCTCGGGGCATATAAGGTTTATATAGAAAGTTGTTGTATAAATTATAGGCAGCGCGATCGCGCTGCCTAAGTAAAGAACGGGGACACTCGAGAACGAGACCACAAACGGAGACTAAGTAAAGAGGAGGACACTCCCCCACAATACGCAGGGTAAGGGTTTTAAGTTATGCCCTGGGGGCATATAAGAGCGATGTTGGCACAATGTATTATTTATTAATTTAGAGCAGGGCACTTCGTATCGAAGAAGTTGTCGTAGAAACTTCGAAAAGGGCTCATTCAATTAGAAATTGGAGTGGCTTGTGCCACTTTTAATAGTCGAAAGTGATTGGAAGGCGACTAACACCACTTCCACGCCCACCATTTCCCGAAACACATCCAATCAAAATTTTGAGATAGCCATTTTGTTCAGCGTAGTTGATTTCCAGATAGAAATTTTGTTTTTGAGGACAGTCCCCCACATTCCTTAGGCCAAGTGTTGTAAGTTATACCCTGGGGGCATATAAGGTTTTTTATAGAAGCTGTTGTCTTAAAAACTTCAAAAAAACTAATGCGATTGGAAATTCAAAGGGCTAGTGCCCTTTTTAATAGTCGAAAGTGATTAGAGGGCAACTAACCCGCATCTCACGCCCACCTTTTCCCCAAACACATCTAATCAAAACTGAGATAGCCATTTTATTCAACGTAGTTTTAAGTTCTGTATATTAGGTCTTTGATGATGACAACCCCCCACAGCCCTCAGGGCAAGGGTTGTAAATTATGCCCAGGGGGCATATAAGGTTTTTATATAACGCGTTGTCGTAGAAACTTCAAAAAGGGCTCATTCGATTGGGAATTGAAATGGCTAGTGCCCTTTTTAATAGTCAAAAGTCATTGGAAAGCAACTAACACCCCTTCCACGCCCACCATTTCCCCAAACACATACAATAAAGATTTTTAGATAGCCATATTGTTCCACGCAGTTCAAAGTTCAGGAAATTATACCTTTGACAGGACACTCCCCCCATAGTCTTCAGGGCAAGGGTTATAAGTTATGCCCTGGGGGCATATAAGGTTTTATTGAAATCTTTGTCGTAGAAACTTGAAAAAAGGCCCATTCGATTGGAAATTCAAAGGCCTAGTGCTATTTTTAATACTCGAAAATGATTTGAGTGCAACTCACGCCCATCTTTTCTCCAAACACATCCAATCAATATTTTAGATAGCCATTTTATTCAACGTAGTTGAAATTTTTGGAAATTAGGTCTTCATCGATGACAACCCCTCCCCCCCACAGCCATCAGGGCAAGGGTTGTAAGTTATGCCCTCGGGGCATATAACGTTTTTATTGAAAGCGTAGAAACTTCAAAATGGCTCATTCAATTGGAAAGTGAAAGGGCTAGTGCCTTTTTTAATAGTTGAAATTGATTGCAGAGTGACTAACGCCCCTCTCACGCCCACCAATTTCCTAAACAATCAAAATTTTGAGATGTCCATTTTGTTCAACGTAGTTGAAAGTTCTTGAAATTAGGTCTTATGGGATGGTAGCCCCCTCAGAGCCCTCAGTGCAAGGGTTGTAAGTTATGCACTGGGGGCATATAAAGATTATATAGAAAGTTGTTATAGAAATTTCAAAAAGGGCTCATTTGATTGGAAATTGAAATTGCCCTTTTTAATAGTCGAAAGTTAGTGGAGAGTAATTAACCCCCTCTTACGCCCACCATTTCCCCAAAAACATTCAATCAGAGGTTAGAGATAGCCATTTTGTTCAACGTAGTTGAAAGTTCTGGAAATTATGTATGTCTTTGAGAATGACACCCCCCCCCCCCTCAGCACTCAGGGCAAGGGTTGTAAGCTATGCCCTTGGGGCATATAAGATTTTTATTTAAAGTTTTGTCGTAGAAACTTTAAAAGGGCTCATTTGATTGGAAATTGAAAGAGCTAGGGCCATTTTTAGTAGATGAAAGTAATTGAAGAGCGACTACCGCCACTCTCACGCCCACCATTTCGCCAAACACATCCAATCAAAATTTTGAGATAGCCATTTTGTTTAACGTAGTTGAAAGTTCTGGAAATTCGGTCTTAGAGGATGACAACCACCCTCACAGACCTTAGGGTAAGGGTTGTAATTTATGCCCTGGGGCATATAAGGTGTTTATAGAAAGCGTTGTCGTTCCCAAAAGGGCTCATTCAATTGGAAATCGAAAGGCCTAGTGCCCATTTTAGTAGTCAAAAGTGATTGGAAGGCTTGACATTTTTATAGTAAAGATCGATGTGGGTATAATGTGTTATTTTTTTATGTTGTTTTTGATTAGACCAGGGCACTTCGTATCGAAGGAGTTGTCGCGGGAACTTCGGAAAGGGCTCATTCGATTGAAAATAGAAAGGGCCGATGCCTTTTTTATTAGTCGAAAGTGGTTTGAGGGCAACTAATCCCCCTTCCACTCCCACCCTCCCACGCCCACCCTCCTTTTTGCCCATTATGTTTAAAAACTAAATGTTGCCTTAAGATTAAATCAAAACGCACTGTGATAATGCTAGTTCCCGATAAGGCATCTCAGCAGTATCCCAAGAACGACTGAGGTTATTATGCTCAAACTTTCGGGGCTACTTCTGCTCTTAAAATTTAACCAAATCAAAATAGCTTAAGTGTATCCAAGCTATCAAAGAAAGTAAACAGATTTTCTTGCGAATGGTATCAAGTTTCCCATTTCAGGTCAGCTAGAAGAGGTATGAAATTAAATTAAACAGTATTATTTGTGTCCAGATTTTTAAAAGGGTGTATATTGTTAAAAATCGCTGAAAATTTTTCTCCAGCATACAAATAGCAGGCCAAACTATGAAGTCTTAAAAAACGAAAAGATTTAAAGTATAATTTTCTTTTTCCCTGAAAAGACTATGTCAATATAAAACAAACAGAAATTAATTAAAAAAAAAAATTTCCACAAAATAAGTTTTTCAAAGAAAAGTAAAGAACTCCATTAAACAAAAAATGAGCAAAAATAAAATCAAATGATCTACCAAGGGTGAAACTACCATAAATCCGCATCGATAAATAAATGAAACCCAAAACGAACAGAAATTACAATAAATAACCGAGTCAAACTCCAAACGAGCAGAAATTAACATGAGTAGGGCTCAAAACCCCTGTGCCTTCCTAAGGTCAAAACATAATTTGCACTTTACTGAAAAAATATAAATGTTTTTATTTTCATAACTTTTTTAATTTATTTCATAACTTTTTAAAAAATGTTTTATTTTCATAAAAACTAATATTTTTATTATTCATAAAGTTGGGCGCAAAACCCCTGTGCCTAAAATACAAATAAATGTGCATTGTCAGTTTAATATAAATATACTTATATTTAGTAATCAAATGTTAATATTATTTGGTTCATTAAAGCTATAAAAGTAAAAACATTTATATTTTTTCAGTAAAGTGCAAATTTTGTTCTGGCATTGGGAAGGCATAGGGGTTTTGCGCCCAACTTATGTTAATTTCTGCTCGTTTTGAGTTTGACTCGGTTATTTGTTGTAATTTCTGTTCGTTTTTGGGTTTTATTTATTTATCGATGCTGATTTGTGGTAGTTTCACGCTTAGTAGATTATTTGATTTTATTTTTGCTCATTTTTTGTTTAATGGAGTTCTTTACTTTTCTTTGAAAAACTTATTTTGTGGAATTGGTTTTTTAATTAATTGCAGAAACAAATCTATGAGAACTTTTAAAGAGAGCAGGAAACGCAAATAAATCTCCGATTTTCTGTTCTATTTCTCCAGTAATAGGACACTAAAACATAATAGAGAGATGCTTGAGGTCATTTGAAAGCTAATATTCAAACAGTTGGTGGTAACGAACTGTAAGTAAGCAGCGACCCAGCTCAATAGTGACCGAAACTCTAAAAAAAAGTAATTTTGATACCAATAGATACAGAGTTCGAATCGGTACTCAAACAGTTTGTGGTAACGAACTGTAAGTAAGGAGCGACCCGGCTCAATAGTAACCGAAACTCTTTAAAAACCGGTATTTTGGTGCCAATAGATATATCAAAAGAATCAGATTTTTAAGCTGATTTCAAATGTATAAGCTTCATTAGGTTTAGTTTTACCGATCAAAAGTTAAGCGCCTGAGACAATTTGCCTTATTTTAGAAAAAAGGGGGAAACATCCCCCAAAAGTCATAGAACCTTAATGAAAATCCCACCATCAGATTCAACGTAGCAGAGAACTCTACTGTAGAGGTTTCAAGCTCCTGTCTGCAAAAATGTGGATTTTTGTATTTTTTACCAGAAGAAAGATCATGGATGGGTGTTTATTTGTTTGTTTGTTGTTTTTTTTTCAGGTGTGATCGTATCGATCCAGTTGTCCTAGAATATCGCCGAAGGGCTCCTTCGAACGGAAATTAAAAGTTCTAGTGTCCTTTTCAATTGATCAAAAAATGGAGGGCAACTAGGCCCCCTCCACGCTCATTTTGCCCCAAAGTCACCCGATCAAATTTTGAGATAGCCATTTTGTTCTGCATGGTCGAAAAACATAACAACTATGTCTTGGAGGATGACCTAATCCCCTACAGTCCCCGGGGGAAGGGCTGCAAGCTATGAACTTTGCCCAATTTTTACATATAGTATTGGTTATTAGGAAGTATACATACATTTTCAGGGGGGATTTTTTCTGGTAATGGGGGGGGGGATAGATCGGGGGTTACATGAGAGGATCTTTCCATGGAGGAAGTTTTCATGGGGGAAGGGATATTGCTATGAAAGGGGTGCCGAATTTCCCGGCATTATTTAAAAAACGATAAGGAATTAAATTAAAAAAAAACAAGTTTTCAACTGAAGAACTTTTTAACTGGAAACTTCTCAACATCAAAACATCGAAACGAACAAAAACTATCACGTATATGATCGGGTTTGCCCCCTAGTCAATACCTCGCTCTTTACGCCTTTGTGATTAAGGGGTCATTCTTAAAGAATTGGGAAAAAATTCAAACTTTAGCGTAAAAAGCGGGATATTGACTAGGGGGGGGGCTTATATACGTAATATAAATATACGAACCTAGAAGTTCGCTACGTAAGTTTATTCGTAACTTATGTGTATTTATTACTTATAAAAACGTTCGTAAATAAATAAATAAGCAATTGAATAAAATTCGAAATTTAGTGTAAAGAGCGGGGTATTGACTAGGGGGGGGGGTCCTAATATATGTAATAAAAATATACGAATATAGAAGTTCGTTACGTAAGTTAATTCGTAAGTTATGTGTATTTTTTACTAATAAAAACGTTCGTAAATAAAATTAAACAACTTTCGAGATAGCCATTTAGCCAAAAAAAGTAAAATTAATATGCAAATTTCGTTTTAATTATTCATGTACGGTGAGCCAAAATCAAAACCTGCATTAATTTAAAAACGTTCAGAAATTAAATTTAAAAAACAAGTTTTTTAACTGAATGTAAGGAGCGACATTAAAACTTAAAACGAACAGAAACTATTCCGTATATGAAAGGGGCTGTCCCCTCCTAAACGCCTCGCTCTTTACGCTAAAGTTTGATTCTCTCTCATAACTTTATTTCTTTAGGACAATAAAACACTTTAGTGTAAAGAGGGAGGCGTTAAGGAGGGGAAATCCCCTTTCATATACGGGAAAAGTTCTGTTCGTTTTAAGTTTTAATGTCGCTCCTTACTTTCAGCTAAAAAGAAACCGTCTTTTTTTATTTAATTACACTTAGACGGTTCTTATAGTTTCATCATGAACGAAAAGGCTTGTTTCGTATAGTTTCGTCAGGAATGTAAAGGCTTGAAACTATGAAAGATCTATCACTGAAATTTCTATGTTCGAACATCCCTAGACTGCTGTTTAAAATCCCCCTCTTGAATACTCACCTTTGAAAGTAAAAAAAAAGTCTCGAAAAAGCTATCAAGTGAATAAAATTCATTCAAACAAAAAGCAGATTCGTTATTGATAGATACTATCTATTTTCATTTCAACACTAAAATTAATTACGAAACAAATTCTTGGAAATTTTAGAAAAAGTGCTTGGGAATTAAGAAAAAGACCCAGAGGTATCTTCTTTTTCGCTCTTTATTTTCTCGAGAGCTAGTGGGTCACTGGAACATCGTTGGGCGCTGAAATGACTAACCATCCGAGGTTCACAGAATTTATGCTTTATTTCCCCACCCCATAAAGGTGGGCGTCATTTCCTGGTTGGTCTAATGCTGAATGACCCAAACAGAATTCTTTAAAGTAACTTCAAAAATCAACCCCAAAGAAATTAGGGAACCGAGTATAATATAAGAGTTCTCACTTGCCCCTTTACAAGTCCTTACCCGTGCACTAATTGAAAAGCTCATAGTTTTCAATAAACAAAAAATACTTAATCGGGCCATTATTTTGGCAATATATCCATTCCTGGGTCTATAGCCTAGAGTTCAAATACACGATGGTTCAGTTAAATGGGTTGTGTTGTACGGGCGTTCAGTTCCAAGGGCTTTGAGTTACACCAAGATCAGCTAAACAGGGGTCAGTTACACCTGGGATCAGATGCATAAGGGTTTAGATACATGGATTCATTTGCAACAGGGTTCAGTTACACGAGGGCTCAGCTACACCCACAGTAAAGATTATACCTATTTTGTAATAGCTCAATTGAACTGTCTAAGAATTCTTTGCCACTTCCATTCCCCATAGCTCACAAACATAATGAATAATCTATTGTAATGCTTTGTATTAAAAATTTGCTTCTGTGAATTGAGATTTGTCTCTCTCATTAAACTTTAGTCATGAGTAGAAAGAATTGTGCTGATTTTCAGCTCGATGGTTAGGTCGACAAAAGTTTTTCCTTTGTCCCTTGTTGTAAGAATAAAACTAAGATATATTGTTTCGGGGAGTATTTGAAGCTGCTTATTAGCATAAATAAATGTAGGCTATATTTGGTTTCCTTGAAGTTTCTCCTCTTCAATATCACAAATTCCGTGTTTTTTTTCTTTGTTTAGCTGAAGCTCCTTGGATACCATATATTCAAATCTTAATTTTGGTATAGGCCTAAATGCTCAGCAGACTTTACGACTATTGCAAATTTACTTGCAAATAAAGAGTAAAAAAAACCTTTTGCCATTTTTTGGACATAGTGTGTGTCCTGTTTAAATCCTATAGAGCCACTAAATGGTTTTGAAAAAAAAAAAAAAATCAGAAGCAAGAAAAAAACAGGACATATCAGTGCTGCCCATGCAAAAAGTGATTTTCCTTCTTGTTCCAGGTGGGGGGGGGGGCTGTAAGTTTCCCGTATAGGCTTTTCCGTAATGGCGATCCTAATGAAGTACCTTTCGTTTCGATCCTATGCAATTTTCAAGGGTTTTCATGCTATCTTTCAAAATTCCTGTAAATTTGTTTTCGAAACTTCATTATCAAACAGATCGTGGTAACGAACTGTAAGTAAAGAACGATCCAGCTCAATAGTAAACGAAACTCTATATAACGCATTTTTGATACCAATATATATATCAAAAGAATCGCCTTATTACGCTGATTAATTTAAATGACTTTTTCGGCAAAAAAAAAATTCAGAGAAAAGTAAAGAGCTCTATTAAGCCAAAAATGAGCAGAAATAGAGTCAAATAATCTTCCAAGCGTAAAAGTATCACAAATCACTATAATCTTCCAAGCGAAAAAGTACCACAAAACCTATCAATAAAAAAATGAAACTCATAACAAACAGAAATTACAATAAATAGCCGAGTCAAACTCAAAACGAACAAAAATGAGGAAACATATAAAGTATATTTAGTTTTCAGTAAAGCGCAAATTATTTTCTGGTCTTGAGAAGGCATGGGGGTTATGAGCCCTACGCACGTTGATTTTTCTCGTTTTGAGTTTGACCCGGCTATTTATCGTAATTAAATATATAAAAAGCAAGTTTTTTCAACTGAATTTATGAAGCAATATTAAAGCTTATAACGAAATGAAATTATTACGTATACGAAAAGGGTTGCCCCCTTCTCGACATCTCGCTCTTCACGCTAAAGAATTTTGCATTTTTTAAAAAGTTACTTATTGTTCTAATTAAACGACCCAGGAGTCACTTTTAAAGAATTGGGACAGAATATAAACTATAGTATAAAGAACTAGGTGTTGAGAAGGGGACAGCCCCCTTTGTATATGCAATAATTTCTGTTTCTTTTAAGTTTTAATGTTGCTCCTTACTTTCGGTTGATAATTTTGTTTTTTATTTAATTTCTGATCGTTTTTTTAAATAATGCCAGGATATCTGGCTCCACTTCCATGGAAAAAACCCTCTCCCCTTGGAAATATCCTCTGAACAATTCAATCCTGGTGAAAATTTACCATGGACAATTACCCTTAACATATCCACGCGTAAAATTGAGCCAGCAAAGAGTTGCAAGACATACTAATGAAGTGTTGTACAGGAATTCTGGCAAATTCCCCCAGTATACAATTTCACTGAAAAGTTCACCCCCTGGAAAATTTCTTCTCCATGGAAAATTCTTACAGTGCAAAGTCCCCCCAGCAAAAAATGCGTCCTCCCCTTCCCACCCAAAAACTGCATGCATACTTCCCAATAACAAATACTATGCGCAGATAATGGGCACACTTTTTATAACTTAAAGACCTTTCCCAAAAGGCTTTGGGGGGGGGGGGTCTTGTTTTCTCCAAAGACATAGTTATTTGGCCTTTCAATTATAATGAACAAAATACCAATCTCGGAATTTTCAACAGACTATTTTGGGGAAAAAGTGGCGTAGGAGGGGCCTATTTGCCCCCCCCCCCCAGTTCTTTTGGTCACTTAAAAAGGTTATTAGAGCTTTTAATTTCCGTTATAATGAACCCTCTCGTGGGCTCCATGTTCTAGGCCGACTGGGTTGATACGATCACCCCTGGGTGATCGCATCGACTTTTAATTTAAAAATATACTTTAATCATAAAGTTATTTTTTTTAATTAACTTTATAGTTTCTGAAGTTGACCTGAAAAAATAAAATATAATATCATTCCCAAAAATTCTATCTATGCTCTTTGAAAATTTGGATACATTTACACTTAAAGTTATTTTTTTTAATTAACTTTATAGTTTCTGAAGTTGACCTGAAAAAATAAAATATAATATCATTCCCAAAAATTCTATCTATGCTCTTTGAAAATTTGGATACATTTACACTCTTTTTATTTATTTAAATTGTAAGAGCAGAAGTAGCATTTGTAGTGTCCCCAAAGTTGCAACTTAATACCCCCAGTCGTCCTCGATATATTGCTGAAGTGTCTTATTGGCAACCATAAACACAATACGTTTTGATTTATTTTAAATCAACATTTAGTTTAAAAGCATAATGGGTCAATTGCATAATTGTGGGGTTTACATGCTTAATATCCCTAAGGACATAGTTACTGGTCCGTTCTATTATGCTGAACAAAATTGCTGTCACAAAATATTGACTGGATGCGTTTGGAAAATTAATGCGCTTGAAAAAAGGGCTGCTTCCTCTCCAATCCCTTTTTACTCTTAAAGAGGGCACCAGAACTTTTAATTTTGAATGGAATTAATTTCTTTAAAAGTTCCAATGGTATTTCTAGCTATTATAGTGTGGTACTGCCTATGATATTGCTTATATGTCCTTTTGAAAACCTGCAGGCAGGACATTTTTTTTGTTTAATTAAAACTCTTAAATACCCTTGGCGCCATTAGCTACAGTAACTGTAGTGGTAGTATTAAGAGTAGTGTCTATAGTGCCTTTTGGTTAGTTCAAAATCCCCCACAACTTACACTTAAAGGTTTAAAGTATTGAATAGCGGTAGTACTGCTAGCAGCAGCAGTATTAGCCTATTACCTTTTGGTTAGTAGAACATTCCTCTCATCAAGTCCTGGAAGTTTCAACTTAATAGATTTAGTCATTGCTGTGACATTGCTGAATGTTCTTTTGATAAGCGGTATGTTCACACACTACTTGAAATTTTCATCTCAATGCTCTTAGCCCTACAAGTAGTTGCAATAGAAGTAGTAGTAGTAGTAAATTTAGCAGTAACAACAGTATTAGCAGCAGTGTACGCATATAGCCTTTTGATGAGATGATCTTCCCCTTTCGGTATTCTCTGAAAGTGCCAATTAAAGACCCAAATCAATTCTTGAGATACACTATTTTGACAATGTGTATGCACAGTGTCTTTTGATTCAGATCAAATTTCCTCTTAATGCTGTAAATGGAGTAGTGTGATAGTAATAGTAGTGGTGGTTTCATTAGTTTAGGAGCATTATTGCCTACGTCGTGACTCGGCCGTCGGTAGTTGTAGTAGTAATGGTAGCATGCAAATATTCCTTTATTAATCATCTCCCTTATCATATGCTGAATTTTCCAAATTAATATACTTAGTTATTCCTGTGTTGCACCTTTTTGACAGGCCTTATGCACATCACATCTTTTGATTTAGTTTAACACTCCCCTCAACATTCTCTGAAAGGCTCACCTGAATACCCTTCGTCTTCTTGGAAAGTAAAGTTCAAACATGCTTACACTTCTCTATAACGTATAATGTGTGCAAACAATTAACGAATTACCTAACTTACAGCCCTTGTCCTGAGGACTCTGTGGAGATTCACATGCCCATAGATATAACTATTGGACAAAAAAGCCCTCTTAAAATTTCAATCGGATATGTTTCGGGGAATGAAAGGCTTGGGGGGGGGGGGGGGAGGCTGGTGGCCCTCAATTCACTTTTGACTCTTAAAAAGGGCACTAATACTTCCGACTTCCAATCAAATGAGCTCCATCTGATCCAAAGTTTATACGACTACCCGCTCCGCAAAAACCTTATATGCCCCAGGGCATAAGTCTTGATTGAGAATTCGTTGTGTTAACACCTTGTTTCTGGATATTAACCTTTTAATAAAGTAACGTTTCAGCCTCTGCGATTCCCTACAGAGATTTATAATCGTGCTTATTTTATTTACTTGTTATTGACAGTTCTGCTGCTTGAATTTAAATTCCCTTGGTATTTAGTTATTTGGTATGTACTGAGATTCCGACAGAACGATTTAATTACCTTAGAGGATTGTACTATCTGTGCATAGCAGCGATACTGATAACATATATTAGGCAATAAACAGAAGAGGGGAGGGTTCCTGCCGCAAGCGCCGTATATACCTGCCGGTATTTAGTTACCCTTAAATTGCGGGGGGTTAGTGAGCGGTTCGCGACGCTTCCCTTGTTCCTGGTATTGTGTGATTCAGTGGACTTCGGCTGTTTTTGTCTGAAAGTGATGACTGAAAAGCTGGTACTCAACTCAGTTCTGAACTTTTTGAGCAGATCACTCACTGAAGGGGTGAAATTCGATCAGATTGTGAAAACCGCAGTAAACTATTTCGAATATGATTCAATCATACTAGCTAAAAAGACCCTTCACAGCGAGTTTGACATTCAAAGCCGGATGGTTTCGTATGCCAAAGATGAGGACAACATTACTGATATGTACAAGTCGCTAGTCTCTGTGGCAAAGCAAAATGCCCCGATCCCGAAATTTGTGATATTTAGGCCTTGTGAAGTTCATGCTATTGGTGAGGCAGTTCACGCTACAGTGGTGTCCAAAGTAAACGAACTCTCCAGAAAATTGGATGGATTTATGCTAAATGCTAGCCGCTCTACAGTCACCCTGCCAGATGAATCTCAATCGTCCCAAACCGCACCCCCGAGGCCGCTTTACTCTGTGATGCTAAAAGACCCTCCAACAGACTTAAAATGCCCAAGCGAACGCAAAGCATTTATCGACAGACTGTGCCAATGTCCAGACGGCGATATAACCAAGTTACGCCGCTCTAATACCGAGTGGAAACTCGTGGTTTGTTCCAAGCAAACCGCGAGCCGGATAGTGGATGCAGCTAAACGTGCAAAACCGTCGCTCAACATCTCCCTCAAGGAACCTGTTTTTTTAGCTGCGATCAAGCGAGTGCCGAATGATCTAGACGAGCAGTCTCTTAAACAGCTAATCCCCAAGTGTAATAAAACCCTACAGTGTGGCAAGTCTTGAACATTTAAAGTCTACTTTCCGACACGAAATAACCTCGATATCTTTCTCAAAGTTTCAGTGAAAATCGGATATGAAAACCTCCCAGCTGAAGAGTTCGTGTTCTTACCTCGGTGCTGCTTTAATTGCCACGCAAACGGTCACCTAGCCGCAGATTGTAAGAACGGTTCATTATGTTCCAAATGTGGTTCCGTCGATCACAAATCTACTTCCGATACCCCGTGTCAGAAGGCAGCCTTTTGCGTTGGTTGCAAGAAGCAGGGTCATACTTGCTATAGTGTGAAGTGCCCGAAAAACCGTAAACCCTCGAACTAATGACCTCGTCACTAACTCTTTTATCGTGGAATATAAACGGCTCTTTTATTAACAAACTTCCGGTTCTGGAAAGCCTCCGTTCTGAGTTTAGTGTGATTTGTCTCCAGGAACATTTTGTTACTAAACATGGTCTGAACATACTTGAGCTTGAGGATATGACAACTTATTGTGTACCCGCTAGAAAGCTGAACAATAGAGGCCGACCCTCGGGTGGACTTATTACGTTTTTGAAATCAGCTCTCCGTTCTAGTATCTTCGAAGCAAATGATTATTATCTAGCTGTGAGAGTGGACTTCTCTGTGTTTATTAGTGTGTATCTTCCCACAGACTACAATAATTACCAGTCTGAGTGTAAATTTGCGCTATCTTGTGAAAAACTAGGTTCATGTATAGACAAAATTCGACACTTAGGTTTACCTTGCCTTATAGCCGGTGACTTTAATTGTAATCTGTCAGAGCCGAATTCTCAAGCTTCACCGCGTACAACACTAGTTAAGGGCTTATTCAGTGATTTCTTGTGTGTTTTAGATAAATCGTCCGATTTTACGTACATTCACACGTCCTCGCGAACTTCCAACCTGGACCACGTTGTAGTATCGTCAGATTTGCGAGCGGATATAGTAAAGGTTGCCTTTAATTATCAGTGTCTGATCATCTTCCCATAACTTGCTCTGTCGGTATGCCATCTTCTGGTCACCAAACCACACCTCTTGCTCCTTCAGCCCCTCGACACCGTCGTAACTGGTCGAAAATTGATCAAGACTTATTCATCGAGTCGGTAGATTCAGTCATGAATAAAATCAGCGTCCCATTTCATCTCCTTCAGAAGGCACTCCAGTTACCTCAAAAAGAGGTTTCAATTTGTCCAGATATATATTGCGCAGAAATCTGCCATGCTCTCCGATTCGCAGAAAAACAAGCTGTTCCTTTGCAACGAATTCGTAAAGGAATCATTTCCGGGTGGTCGTCAAATCCAGATCTCGTCATTTCATGTAGTCAAGCAAAATTTTGGTTTTCAGTATGGAAAGAGTGTGGACGTCCGAATACGGGTCTTGTGAATAGCATACGGATTTTCACGAAGCGAAAGTTTTCTAAGGCCTTGGCTCGGCATCAGAAAGATCTAGTCAATCGTTATTCTGCCCGTGCCAAACAAGATATAAGTATGATCTTCAAGTTTATCTCTTGTTCTGCAAAAATTATTCTTCACCATCCCCACCCGACATCCCTGAAGATGAATGGTATGCCCATTATGAATCGGAGTTCTCAGCTCCTGATCCCTCCATCGAACAACCTTACGAGGCTGCCTTGGATCAGTTTCTATCTTCTCATCCCGATGAAGATTTTATCGTCAGTACCCGCTCTGTTGAAGATGCCATCTGCAGACTCAAATGGAAAGGCTCATCGGGCATTGAAGAAGTCAGTGCGATCCACTTGAAACACGGAGGTAAACTTCTCGCGGCACATCTCTCTCTGCTTATGCAGATGATTTTCTCTCAATGGATTGTTCTTGCCTCTTTCTGCACCGGAGATATGACTCCAATTTCTAAAAAGGGAAAATCTGAAACTCAATGTACAGCATTCCGTCCGATAACTGTAGCTACGTCAATCTGCAAGCTCTTCGAGTTACTGTTTATACAGGAACTCGAAAAAGTATGCTACACTCCTCCGCATCAGTTCGGCTTCAAGCGAGGAACTGGATGTGCTGATGCCTTAACAGTCGTTGCTAATGTCTTGATAGATGCCGAATCTTCTGGAGAGAGCCTTTCTTTGGCAGGACACAACATTAGACACACATTCGACCCTCTAATCCATTCTACGATGCTTTTGAAGGCCGGTAAGTGTGGGTTGAATCTAGCTGTCATTCGTTCTCTCAGGAATCTGTATTCTAGATTACGGATCCAACTGAAGCTACCTCCTGACAGGGGTTTGACCCCCATTCCTCGCACCCAACTAGTTCCAGTCAAGAAAGGAGCGCGTCAAGGAGCAGTCACCTCTCCCGACCTTTTCAATAACTGTGTCCTTGATGCACAAGATCAATGTCCATCTTCGCTGATTCTGTCATCTGCTAACTTGTCTTTGGTATGTTACGCGGACGACATCCTGAATCTTAGCCGAACCCTTCAACGGACAATTGATATCTTCGAAATCCTTGAAGCTGAATATCTTAAAGTTGGACTTCAGTTCAACTCTTCAAAATCGGAAATCGTACAATTCAATTGAGAAACTGATTTTTGTGTTCCTATCATTGCCCTTGGTTCTAGCTCTGTCCAGCCAATGGATAACCTTATTTATCTAGGCTTACCCATAGGTTCGTCTATCCGTCATACCCAAAAACTTCTCCTCGAATACCTTAAACGACGAATTTCAGCGTCTAACGCTTCAGTTGTATCGTACAAACACCGATTCAACTCGCTGCTTCTAGCAAGCTTGGATAACGCCATCGCACTTCCTCACATTTTATATTCCACGCCCTTCTGGAAACTTCTCACTAAAACTGACCAGAATATAATCAGAGCAATGTATTTTCGTTTTGCGAAGTATTTGCTTCATCTACCTCCGTGGTATAGGAATTCACATTTAATTGCAAATTTTAAAGTCGCTAGACGAATAGTGAAGCATAATAGAAAAATACGGCGAAATCTACACGAATGATCCCATCTGATATTCAAGTTTAATGCTCAAGTTGGGAAATTTAATGCTGTTTTTTAATTTCTCTTCCAAATCTATTTCCGGTCAGATTTGCTGCTAGATATGCGAACTTGTTTGGTATATGGAGAAAGACTACGCTAAAGGGATATGGTGCTTGTCTAACATACTTTTGTTTTTCAGAAACATGAAAATTATCTATTTTACTTCTACAATGGCCAAAAGACTTTGGTATAGCCCCATTTACAATGAGAATATGCTTATTCCAAGAATTAGTTATTGCTAATTTGAGCTAATCCGATTTTCTTATAGAATTTTTCAGCCTATCAGAAAATTTTGTAGAATTGGTAATATAATTTGTACTTTATTGAAAAAATTCAAATGAATTTACGGAAAAAATTGTGCATTGTCAATTTAATATACATATGCTGATATTTATTCCTTAAAATCTTAATTAATTTTTGTTTTCTTAAAGTTACAAGGGAAAAATTTTAAAAGAATTTTTTCGGTAAAGTACAAATTATATTCTGGCTTTTAGAAAGCATAGGGTTTAGAATCCTACTCAGATTAATTTCTGCTAGTTTTAAGTTTGAATTATTCTAATTTCTGTTTGTTTTGGGTTTCATTTATTTAATGATACTGATTTGTGGTAGTTGTATGCTTGGTAGATTATTTGATTCTATTTTGATTCATTTTTGGTTTAATGGAGTTCTTTACTTTTTTGATAATCATATTTTGAGAAAAATGTTTGTTTGATTAATTTCTGTTCGTTTTATATTGACATAGTCTTTTTCAGGAAGAAAGACTGAGCTTCTTCTGAAGTTAAACATCCATTCCATCCATAACAACTTTAATACCCCCAGGGCATAACTTACATCCCTTGCCCCTAAACTCTGGGGTTTGTTTCAACCCCAAAATCCTTCTTATATGATATTTAGATTATTTTGAATAGAATGGCTATCGCAAAATTTCTATTAGACGCATTTCGGGGCAATATGACGTGTGTGTAGGGGTGAGAGGGTGGCTGCCCTCTGATCACTATGACTCTTAAAAAGAATACTAAAGCGTCTGATTGCAAATCCAATGAGCCCCCCTTTGAAGTTTATACCGCCACACTTTCTATAAAAATCCTATATGTCTCCAGTTTACAATTTACAACCCTTGCCCTAGTAGAGGGGGGCCTTGCTACATGACCGGAACTGTAATGCCCTTTGAATTCTACCAGGAGTGAGATCGGAGCCACATGCTCACGGAATACAACCGGTACAAGATTACATCACCAGAGCAATGAATTTACGTAACTGTTATAACACAATTCCACCTTGAGACTGTTTATATTGATCACAATTCGAGGCTAAGATTACACTTCGTTTCGAAGCATTATGGAGCAAACATCAAGAATGGATGATTTAGAACTTACTGCAACGCAAATTTATAACGTAGGTTCTGTTTATAAATAATTAATTGAGATATTTACATGGTAAATTTTTACCAAATCATATTATTGACTAAAGTGGATGTGCAACTCGATGTCCTTTTTTTATGCTCTTTCCAAATATAATCATTTTTTTGTCGGAAATGAATTTTAGTCCCCACCGCAATATATTCAAATTCAGGGTATATATTTACACATTAGAGGGGGTGGGGTTGCATGAAGTCTATGTTAAGTGTAAACCAGCTAGCATTTTTTTTTATCTGATCGCATTTATTTTCTACTAGGATATCTTTTTAAACTGTCATTTGATATAAATTTAGGCCTATAAGCTGTGTTAACGACCTTTTTTCTGTCTAATTATAGTGGGAATGTGCTTTCATGCATATTTATCTAAATACCCCCTGTTTCTAGAGCTTATAACATTTTTGAAAGTTATGTTAGGGGTCTATAGCCTACCTAGCTATCTATATTTGACAATTTACCCCCCCCCCCCATAATTCCGGGTCTTAGCCTTCTATGTTTTTTCATTAGCCCTGGTTTTTAGAAGCATAATTTCTAAGATATTTACAGGATTTTACGCTATATTCTGGCTTTTTTGTGCCATTCTGTTCTATAGGCTTTTCTGAAAGAAACATTATACTATGCATTATATGACACACGAAAGAAGTCAAGTTCGGCTAATATGAAAAAAATAAGATGGAAATGAAATAGTTAAGAAACAAATTTGTTCTATACATTTTAACATTGGGGGGGGGGATATAAGAATTAGCAACTTTTAGCAAGTTTCAAAGATAAAATTCCCCCAAAAGTTGTAAAAAATATTATTTTAAAGGAAACTATAATCTAATTTCTTTTTAAGGATAATTTCGTTGACTGTCCATCCATCACAATGGCTTGAATTGAGGACGAGAACCACTCACGTCCCTCAGTAATTAAATTCATCAGACATGGGAGGACATATGCACAAGAAGAGAACACAAGGACCATTATGCAACAAGGTGAACGGCAAAGCACATGTTGGCATTGAAAGAAACAAATAAAGTGAGTTTAAATTTATGTTATTTCACTAATGATTTTTCTCCCCAAATCAATTTGAAGGACAGGGATTGTACATTTTATCATTTCTACTTTCACATATGGATGTCAAGTTGGGTTATAAAAGGTCGAAATAATTCCAGAATAATACAGGTTCTAATTTGCGTGATATTTGTTGTTGTCAACTTTCAATTACAGCTAGTCTGAATTTTGGGGTACCTGATAAGAGACTTAACGGTCTCCTTTATCGTATGTTCCAGAAAATCTGGAAAATAACAGACTTGCACTAACGGTTATGATTCTAGAATCAAAAAATAGGTTGGTTTATACACATTGAAAATAAGCTATTTTCAGGAGATGACCTGAAGGAGTTAGACTATCCCTTTCAAACCAATTCAAGACTCCTGTTTTTTCCAAAGTAGATAAAGAGTATTAATATGCAATTTTCGGGGAATGTTGAACAAAATCAGAACCTACTATGTCACGTTTATATTGTAAATATGTTATACCACTAATGCATATGGTGATGGCTATTAAATTGGAACTTTCAGGATATATAGAGCGGTTAGGGATGGGGAACAGTAAATAAATCAAATGTCGCTATACTCTCACAGATGGTGTTATTGCTACAATAAGTGTTTTTTTTTTAATTTATTTTAGTGCTTGTGTTTTAAATGATTTGAAAATATAGGTTGCTATTAATCAAATTTTCGTTCTTCTTAAATATAGGTTGGTTTATACACATTGAAAATAAACTATATTAAGGAGACGACCTGAAGGAGTTAGACTATGCCTTTCAAACCAAGTAAAGACCCCGGTTTTTTACAAAGCAGATAAAGAGTATTATTATAAAATGTTCGGGGACACTTTGAACAAAATCAGAACCTACTATGTCCTGTTTAGATTGTAAATATGTTATACCACTATTGCATATGGGGATGGCCATTAAATTGGAACTTTCAGGATATATAGAATGGTTAGGGATGGGGAACAGTTAATTCACCAAATGTCACTATACGCGCACATATGGTGTGTTTTTTTGTTTTAAATGCTTATGTTTTAAATGATTTGAAAATATAGGTTGCTATTAGTCCAATTTTCGAATTTTTAAAAAAGACGGTGGTTTATATACGTTGAAATTAAGTGTATATATTCTTTATAGGTTACAACAGTTTCTGCACTACCCTCCCCTCCACCTCAAGAAAGAAGTCACGTATCATATAATCGCATTGATCAAATGATTCAAATTGAAGCACCAGAGTAATTTCGTGACATTGTTGAAACATCGCCACATACCAGTGAAGGATATGGTAAATTTTTACAGGTGTGTTATAACGGTAGTGATAATTAAGAAGGTACACCTGCTAAAATTATTAACGATGCGGAATGGACGGATAATTTATTAGGACAATATTTCAATGTTGATAGTAATTCTTTAGATGTAGACAATAGCACAGTTGAACAAAGCAATGCAGTTAGTTCAGAAAGCGATTTACCATGGTTGAGCCCAAATACCATGCAAATTTTAGACAATTTTGGTCGCCATTTAAATGAGAATCCTTCCCCCAGAGATTTAATGAATATTGCCCTTTTCAATCAAATTTAATTGAACAGGAAAACGAATTCGCTTGGATTGACTCGCATACCCCTAATGCACTAGAGGCTATGTTAAGTGAACTAGGATATTTTACTCCATACACCAGCCCAATTGTTGAACAAAGCGGGGAAGGGGGTTTAGAGAATGATATAAAAGATGGAGGGGTTTAGGTAATGATATACAATTCTCACCACTACCGTAATTTCAGCAAACAAATTCCATTCTGAATACGAAAGACGTCTTCACTGCGAAATTTGGCGATCCCTTTAATACACTTATGGCAGGAAATATTATAACCGACCCCATAGATACGAAGTCGTATCTATGGTCGTATTTAATATGATTTACGAGGTCGTATTTAATATGATTTACGAGATTAAATCATATTAAATAAGGAAAGTAATTTAATAAAATGTATGTATAAGAACATATATAAATATACTAGTAGTATGTTTATGCTAACACTACATGTTAGGATAAACATACTACTAGTATGTTTATAACTATATTAAATTTTAAACCCTCTTAAGAGGGTTGTATTAAATGAGATAATGATTTTATTTACCCTGGAACAACAAATCTCCCAGGGTAAATATAAATCAATATCCCTGTGTTATTATTCATGAATATGCAGAGAAAATTCGTGCACTTCTAGAAAACCAAATTCAACTGTGGGGGACGGGAGAGAATCAAGGCCTCAATTACTTTAAAAATAGTTTATTTGAACGAAAGTCATGAGGAGGTCTTTGACCACTACGTGCACATTGAAATGTTGGCGGTGTACCCTTTTTTGGAAAATTATAAGAACGTCTTTATGCAATGGGTTGAAAATGCTGTCTCGCATCTCGACAATTATAATGAAAATTGTAGTGGTTCAGTGGTTTTATTTCTTGAAAATTTAAGTGTAAATATATGTAAAGTTAAAAAATATTTTATTTTAAGAGTGGGTCATAAGGAGGAGGGTATAGTTTTAAAATATAATCCTGATTTAGAAGGATGTCAGGGTGTCCAACAAATCTGTTCCAAAACGGCTCAAAAGTGTTTCATGTACGCATTTCTCATATCGGCTATACAACCTCTACAAAATAAAGCCACAAGGAAAAATTTGGATCACTGGGCCGTGCATTGAGAAGAAGGGTCTGATTCCCCCCAGTAGATTTCACTTGTTTAACAGAAAAATTTTCTGTAACATTAAAAGGGCTATATATTTTTGAAGGGGCCAACACGCATTTAAATATCGGTGTTAGTGTGCTACAATCTGAAACGAAATTTGAAGAGGGTGTGCGTTCTAATAAAGAAGGTGCAATATTTCCAGTAAGAGTGCCATCTATTGAATCTGTAAAACATTGGGTTTGGCTGTTGTACACACCGCCTAGTGAACCTAATTATTTATTTATTTATTCATTAATTATTAATTCATGAATTAAGTTCAATCGTTCATTTTAACACAATTACTGATATTGGTAGAGTTCTGGGGGGGGGGAGAACAAATGGGGTACGATACTACTGCCAAATGTGTTTGTCTAGATTTTGGACCGAATTAAAGCAACCAAATCACATTAAACACTGCAAAAGACACGGATATCAATCTGTGGAGACAGTTTCCGGTGACCGGTCAATTTTACGATTTAGAAATTTTCAGAATACACTTATTCAAAGTGATAAAATAAGTTTAGACTGTGAGGCCAGACTCACAGATGTGAATGACCCACAATTTCCAAATCGTATCAAAGAACATCAAGCTATTGCAGTTTCCAATGCCCACGCACAAAGAGACAGCAGTAACACTATGCTATTGTTCGAAATAGTTGAGACGTTGGACGAGGAAGATTTCATGATCAAAGCATTGACTAAATTAATTTTGACTGCGAAAGGGGCAATTTCCCGTTTGAGAAACACACACTACCCAATGATACTATCTGCAGAGGATTGCCTGGCCATTAAAAATAAGAAAATTTGCTGGGTATGTAAGGGGGAATTTGAAGAGGGGGCTCAGGGGAAAGGGACTAGGGTAAAAAAGACTAAGGGGGGAGGGAAGGGGAAAGTTAGGGACCAAGATCACTTATGGAAGGAAATGTCCTCAGGGGGTATTAATTTTTGTGGCTTAGGCTAGCACACCAATCGTGCAATGTGAATGTAAGCCAACAGTGTTTTATACCGGTTTTCATTCACAATTCAAATTACGATTTGAAATTTATTTTACCGGCTTTGGCACGTAAGCACAGAGAGGGGGGGTGTAGATAGCCCATGGGTAAATAACTCATTTACCTAATATATTATAACCAAGTCTGCTGAGAAGCTGTTGCTTTTAGAATTCAAATGGAAAACAGTGGATAATGGGCATACGTACATGAATAAAAATCTGTTTTTTAGATTCTTATAGGTTTTTTACCCAGGGCTCTGAGTCAACTAATTAGAGTGCAGAAAAGTGACAATTTTGATAGTTTCCCTCTGCTCAAACAGTGCTTTCCCGAAAACGAATTGTATGACTTACTGACTTGTAAAGGCATATATAGGTATGACTATTACAGCTCTGGTGCAAGGTTAAGTGAGGAGAAACTCTCCCCCATTGAAGCATTCTATAATTCACTTACCGATAGTGAATGCACTGTCAAGGACTATGATTTTGCCAGGAGAGTATGGGTTAAGGGTGGTTGTAAAATTGTTGGGTTTATTGTAGAATTTACTTGGTAAGCAATGTGTTAACTCTATTAGACATTGTCTGCAAGAACACAGACCAAATTTATTCAGGATTCGGGCTAGACATTGGCTATTATTTTTCAACACCGCACCTCGTCATGGAATTAATTCTAAATATCAGTAGGGAGGAAATAGGTTTGACCACCGATGTGGATGAACGCCTATTTGTTGAAAGATCTATGAGGGGGGGGATATGTTTTTCACGGGGATCGCATCCTATCAACGGATCCAACTAGGCAGAACTCTGCTGAGGGTGTAAAGTCCAATGCTGTTTTTCTTGACATGAACTCGCTCTACCCCTCGTCGATGTCTCACTATAGTTTACCATGTGGCAATTACAAATGGCTTGAAAACCCTTTTGCCCTATATTTCCCTGACATTCGCACTGTCGAGGAAAATGGTCCCCGACGATTTTTTTTTTTGAATTGACCGTCACATACCATTGGAACTTCACGACACTGTAAAAGATTTTGTTTTTCCGTGTGTAAATAGACCGGTTACCAAGGAGTCCTTGAGCCCATACAATCGGTCTTTGGTCGAGGATATGGGCATGCATTGGACCCCCTCCAAGCAGAAACTAATTGCAGATTTGGACCCTAAACAGAATATTGCTGTTCACCACCTGCTATTGCCATGGATGGTGACCAATGGTTTCAGGGTCACAAATATAAACAGAGCCCTGCAATTTGATCAAAAACCTTACTTGAAAACGTTTATTGACACTTTTGTCAGTAAACGTTCACAGGCAAAAAGTAGAGCTCTGAAAGAAATGTATAAACTCATTTTAAATTCAGTTTTTGGAAAAATGTGTGAAAGCGTACGAAACAGATCGCGTTGCGAAGTTGTAACCTGTCCCAAAAAATGTGCCCGAATTGTCGCCGATCCTAACTTTACAACATTCACGACCATAGACCAGAATATTGTTCTGCTACACAGAAAAAAGAGAAATACTGTTCTGAATAAGAATATCGCGGGGGGAGTTCATTACTTGAAATTTCCAAGAAACTGATGTTGTTCTTCTTTTACATTGTGTGTAAGGTACAATGGCCAAGGGAGGTGGAGGTTCAAGTTTACTATGGAGAGACAGATTCTCTATTGTTAAAAGTGAAATCCTAGAATTTATTGGATGATTTTGAAAATGGTGTGCACATTGGCCCGCGGATGGATTACACGAATTGGAATGAGAGCATCTATCCCGAGTTGGTGAAACATCAGACCCCCAATCAACTATTAATGTTAAAGTCGGAGACGGGGACCGATTTAATATCCAATGGGGTGTTCCCCGGTCCAAAAGTATACTGTTTGGAAACACACGCCAAGGATGTAAAACAAGCGTGAAAAAGGGTGCCTACACATTTTGTAAAAAATATTTTCGACATGAGTGTCTACAGAAACTGTGTGGACAGTTGTCTATAGTAGAACTATACTGTTAGAGTGAAAAAAATGCCATTTCTTCCATATCCGACAAGGTCTATGTACTCGAGAATGGTATAAGTGTACTCCCCCATGGACACTATCGAATTTCAGATCGAGTTGAATGTATGGACTATCAAAACCAACTCGGTCTGGATAAATTAACTTAAATTCGAAAAAAATAGTACTTGATGGGTGGGGGGACAACAATTTCTCAAAAAATCTTCATTGTCATCATCATCATTGTCATCATTTAAATCTTACTGCTATTGTATAGAGGGTTTGTTTGCCACCGCAGCGGGCCACCCTTTCCGGCCCCGCCCGTGGCCACCAGCCATCGGCCCAGGGGGTTGGGGGGCCCCGCCCGTGGTCGGCCTTTGGCCCCGTCCCGGCCTTCGGCCCCAGAGGGGGGGCCTTGTGGGGAGAGGGGGGAATTCCCATCTTTTAAATGTTGTAAAAAGATTTTTACATTAGTCTACGAATGTGTTCAACTGTGCTGCTGCTATTGCTGTTCTTGCTGTATTTTAAGCTCTTTTTTGTCAGTAAATGAAAAATGTTAAATTTTTGCTCTGTTACTGTTGCTATTGTTGTACAAAAAGTGTTTCATCAGAGCAAGTGTATGAGGACCCTTGCTTTGAACTGCACCATCTATATTATCTACCGTGTTGTTCGGGGTTCAAGTTCTCTAATAACTCTCAATAAACAAATATATCCCGGTGCCCCCAAATTTCTATTTTCATCTTACAGTCAGGGGAAAAATAAGCTCTACGGTTACATTTTGCTAGATCTTAATCAGAATACACTCGAGGATCTGCTTGTAGTCACAAATACTTTCCACAAGGAAATTACTGTATATCTTCCGGTGATCAGTAGAAAAGGTTATTAGTTGCCATCATGACACT